>JAUJYT010000111.1:0-30180 GCA_033996565.1 Nanhermannia nana
TTCATTCATAGCACGTGTCGAGAAAATAAATTTCTAACCAATCAAATGATTGCAAAACTGCTTTTTAATATCGATCTAAACCTGACTTACAGTAAGTTATTATTTGAGTTCAGCTTTAATTCATTTAAATAGAGTTATAATAAGTTAAAAACAATTGAAATCAATTTACATAAAACTTAATTTTATTGCCCTTAAAATTACACAAAATAAATAATTTAATTCATAAATAGATATTCGCAATGTTTAACAAAAGCATACTTTTGATGATTATATTAAAGTTATTGAAAGTTTTTGTTTGATTTAATAATTATTATGAAAATGAACATTGAGTTCAATTGCAAACACATTTCTTGCATTTTTACTGTTTGTGCAAAGCATTCAATTTATAATTAATATAATGTCTTCACACAAATTATATTTCCTTTGAAAAAATGAATACAATTAATACTTTGATACAATGTGTTACTTCATTATTAGAAAATAATTAGAAACAACTTATTTTGAGAGTTCAATTATAATGAATATAAGATATGATAATGTAATAGATTTAGGAGAACATAATGCTTTGGATGATAACTTGATTTTAACATTTTTAAAAATCTCATATTATATTTACAAAATTGAACAAATGGCTAATTGTGCGGTACCTCCGAGTCATTGCAATTTGCAATTTTGACTCTTATCTGTGTTAAATCGTCAAAATATAGTTCATAATTATTTGGTTTATAAATAAAATCATTTTAATTAGTGGTCTGTCAGGCAATCACTATATCTAATGCATTAAATCGATTGCATTTGAAGCGCAACTAAATTTTTGGGATTAGTTTTTCTTAGTTTTGATCCAAAATTATATCCAAACTTATTAATGATATTTTTTTAATGTATTTTATTCTATAGAAAGAATGAAATAAGACCTCAAACATTAGACTAATTGATTGCGATTTATTGAAATTATAAGAATATAAAATTCAATTTTAAACTCATTAAAAATTAAGATTAGTTTTTAAAAGTTTTTGCTGACAAATGACCCGACAATTCATTGATAGACTTCTCGTCACTGAATCGAAACATTATATATTGTGAAAGGAGTGCACAAATCGTTCAACTTTTACCAGTCCTTTATATACAAAAAATGTCAATTTTTGATTTTGAAAGTCATGTCAACTACAAATTTTTTGTCTTTTCACTCATGTTTTGTTTGGCGACATTCGTAATGAAGACTATGCGACAGTTTTACGCGTCATTTAATTAATACAAATAATTAATTGAAGTTTGTTTTAAACAGTATGTCATGTTATGCCCGGAATATTGAACAGGATATCAAAAAGTTTATTAGAATACAGGGAAACCCAAAGAAGCGTATAATAGTCTACGCCTTCTTTCCTTGAAATTCCTTAAAGTGACTGAAACATTAAAAATGAAATCACTTTAGTTTAATGTGAATTAAGTTTATGCACTTCTTTTAAATATTAAATATTATTAATTACCTGTAATCACTTTAAATAAAAAATGATTAGTTATTTATTTATCAAAACCCATAACTAATCTACAATTGTATTAAAGTTTGTTTTACTAAATCATAATTTAATTTGTTGTAGAAATAAAATAATTTGAAGTAAAAACTTTTCAAAATGTTAATTAATATCTAATAGATTTTGAATTAAAAAAATAAACAATGGTTTCAATGCATAGCTCAAGAGCTAATTTATTCACATTATAAGTTACAGAAAATAACAATTTTTACCTCAAATTGCAGGTAAAATCAAAAATTACTAAATTATAGAATAAGTCTGTATTGTATAAAACATTAGCCAAAAAATTCAATCATATAATACAAACATATAAATCCATTTCAAAAATGATCCGAAAAACAGATGAGATTATGTCTAGTCTTCACTATCACTCCCAGACTCACTCAACCGCAGATCTTCACCTTAACAAAAATAAGTAAATATTAGATATATATATATTGCGCACAATATGTTTCTATTAAGAGATAATCTTATAATCTTATAGCTTAACACCTACTTAATTGACTGAATTTAGGCATTGAAGGCGCCGGCCTAGTGGTCGTTCCATTGGTTCCATTATGAATAGCAGGTATTCCGTTAAGGCCTGAGTTAAACGATTCGTTATCTGATTCGGAATCACTTGAAAAGCTGCTCGACTTTGCTTTAGTTTTACATAAATTATTACTAATATTAGGCATATTAGGCATATTAGGTTTGGTATTATTATTAATATTAGAATTACTGATATTAATAGGTTTATGAGTTTCATCTTCACTACTGCTATCACTACTGCTATCACTACTACTGGAGCTGGACTCGTGATCACTGGAATCACTCGAAGAATCCGATAGACCTAACGCTTCATTAATATCACGTTTTGTCGCTGAAGTCGTATTTGAAGTCATATTTGAAGTCATATTTGAAGTCATATTTGAAGTCATATTTGAAGTCGAAGCCGAAGGTTGCATATTAGCGGAAAGTGCGGACAATGTCGGCATAGAAGGACTGATGGGCTGACTCGGACTGTTTCTATGCTGTTGACTAAAGTGTCCATTACTTGCTTTATTAGGAGACAATTTTTGTTTATTTGGCGAATTTTGGCTTTTTGTGGTTAAGGGAGAATTTGGCTTATGTTGTGGTGGCACTGATTTCTTAGTTTCGATCGCATTCGGCGTATTCGGTCTTTGACTCAACTGTTTGTGTGCTTTACCTGTGTTTTGTTGACGCGTTCGCTTCACTATTATGTTTTGACTCAACTTTTCGAGTGTTATTTCGCCCGTTTCGTGGTCTATAATCAACACACACTCTTTTTGATGTGGTTTTCGGGAACCTTTAAAAACCGTTTCTGTAGTTCCTGAACCTTCAACATTGGGTGCCGTAACTGTTACTTTATTATTGCCTTCAATGTCCAGAACTGCAGACTTCAATGAATCACAAGAAGCGGGTTTGAAGTCATCTATTAATTGATTCAAATTATAATTATTTCAAAAACAATGGATCAGTTACTGTATCTGTTTATTACATCGTTATTAAAGTTTTTTTTTATTAACTTAAGTTTAGTTAATAGAAAACATATGTTTCCTTATTTCATGTGAAATAGTTTGAGCTTTTATTTTAAAAATAAAAAATAGCTTTTGTTAGTTCTGATCGGAAAAGGGAAAGGTTTCAGTTTTCACTCACCATATCATTAAAGCAGGAAATGAACAAAAAAATGGTCTCAAATTCATTATTTTCTTTTTAACTTAAATAAATCAAAAAACAAATTTTACTTTCTATGGTTTAAATTGCCTTCAATTAGATTTGTTCTATAAATCTCGATTAGAATCGGCTCTTATTATAAATAAACATTGATTACAACAAATATCTCATCGACTTTTCGATTAAAGAAAGATAACTTATAATTATGTAATCAATTATTATTAGACGCGTGAATGGCAACATTAATGAGAAAATAATAATTTTAATGTTTCATTCATTTCTATCTATAAAATTATATTTAATACTTTATTCTTTGTTAAAATGAGAGTTAATAAAAGTTTAAGTCAATATATTATTAGTAATCATTGAATACATAAAATTTATTTTTAAAATACTGTCTCTTAAATGAGAAAATGTATTAATAAATTTTAAAATAAGCTAATTTTGAATTTATTCTGTCAAGTCTTAGACATATAAACAATTTAGTATTTAATACAATTGAGAAATTACTCGTTTTAGTAAAATTGCAATTTAGTGATTGACTAAAGCTTAATGACTCTCAAGTTTTTATTTGAAACGTTTTATATTAATAATTTGTATGTTAAGCACATCTTTAAATTAAACTCAATTTATGAATACCCATAACTTAAATGCTGTCCAATTCAAGTGATTCATCAAAAGATTAACCGAAAATTATGAGCAGTGGGAAGTATAGGTATTAAATGCAATTTCATGACATCCTATCTCTTGAATCAAACATTTTTGAGTCGCTCCCAAAACTAATTTATGAGTAATAAACATTGGTTTTCCCTTTTTTCGGATAAATCGAAAGTCAAATATCTCGTGTGTGTAAAGACTAATAAAATTTCAAAGGCATCAAAAAATATTTTAAAACTCTTATAATTTGTATCATAGGTTTGGATAAAAGGTCAGAATTTAACGAATATTTTATAGCATTTAAAAACTTTTGTCCAAAACTAAATTGACTGGAAATTAACTTCATTAAGAGATAAAAAAAATATCATTAAGATATGGTATATATTGAGAAATGAAAAAAAAACTTGAATTAAAATTAAATTCAATTCTGTTTTATGTAAATTTTGAAATTATTTGAAGTCGTGATCAGATATTTTTGTGAAAATCTCATTTACGTTCATATTATATAAGAAGCGAAATAATATATTTAGAAAAAGGACACATAATGTATAGGTTGTTATCCTCTAAATGTATTTTTATTTAAAAGAATAAATGAATGCAATACTACTCACAACTCGTGAAGATATGACAAAAAGATATATTTATAATGAAATGTGCCGTTAGTAATATTAGAAATAATTCGATTATTTAAAGCCAAAAGTCATGCTTTTATTCTGAATTATTATCAGTACTGCGATGTCATTCATTTTTGTCATTCAACTGTCAATTCATAAGTTGGTTATAGTCTGAGACGAGTTACTATTTATAGTTTAGACTAAATATAATTTTTGCGCAATAGTTGTCCCAAAATATACTCTATGTGTGAGTCTTAGCCCTAATCATTTCTGGTATTATTTGCATTATTTTAAAAGAAAGTTAGGATTTATTTAGAAAAAAGTTTAAATAGAAATTAAAATTATGTGAAAACTATTATTGAGCGTTATTGAGGACATTCACTCATAAATGCATTGAATTTATATCTCAACCATTTATTTATTTAATTTATTTTTTATAAAAGCAATTAATAATTATATCTTTTTGATTATTAACACTTTTAGGTATGCGATGAATTACTTATATTATTGTTTTATATTTAAACTTTACATTAGAGTTAATAAATCTGTTAATAATAGTTGAGTTCATTTCAATTGAAATGCAGTAAAGAGAGACTCAATTTTGAATAATATGTCAGCCAATGAAGAGTTGTCTTAATTAATGAAAGACAACTCAATTATAATTAATATTAAAGCCTTTACTCTCCTTGACATAAATGCCATTTCATTCAAGTGTTTCAATTAATTTTTAAATTCAGACATGACTTACAATCAGAGTATTTAAGACATGCCTTGTGTTAAGTAAAGCAAATTTGAAAGCTATACACTTTCTCATTCGCTTTAAGCATTACCATAATCACCAAAAATGCATTCAACAAATTGAAGGTTAGAGAACCATAAGTAGGACATCAAAAGAAGCAAAGAATAAGCAAACAGTCCAATAAAAGAAAGCTATAATTGTATGATCTCTTAACATAAGCCAATTATTAAAATAAAGATTATTATAAATATCTATTACTTTAGTCACTAATTTTGCCAAATTCTCAAATAATTATAATCGAAAAAAATTTATTGTTGTGTTAGAGAGTGATCCGAACTATTCAATAAAGTAATCAAATAATAAAATACATGAAAAAGTAATAATAATTATTGAAGAAATATATATCTGTGCCATAAAGCTAGTCATGCACTTAAACTCAACACTTTATAGACTTTTAGTGTTAATTATTATGAAATTGTATGCGGGGCTGGTCTGCACTCAAAGCTACTGTATATTAAAATTTTTTAAAGTTAAATAAAAGTTAACTCTTATAATAACTCAATACAAGTAAAAAAAAAAATATTAACAGCCTCTCAACAAATAAAAAAATTAAACTTAATTATTTCAATAGTTCGGTCGACAATTGTGCAGACTTTTCAAAGTGGTGTTAGTTTTTTTAACAATAGAAGTATTGTGTGAATAAAATAAAACGATTTATTTATAACGTGAAAACACATAAGAATAAGTGACTGATTGAGTTACAAAAGAAAAACAAAATTAAAGCGTTGAGAAGGTATCGAAAGGGCAAAAAAGTTCATTACAATAAGATATAAACAAATACACATCAAAAAAGTTAATTAAAACTTAACTTTCTTTCGATTATCACTGAATTTCCTGAAACATTTCAATTTAATGATGTTTTGATAGACTGTTACTCAATAGTACAGTATATATATTTAGAATTGTGATTGAAAGTTAATTTTAAAAGTAAAAGCGAAACATAATTAATAGTCTGATGCAAAGGAAAATTCAACTCAAAAATAAAGTTAAAAAAGAAATCGGAGCAAAATCAGAAATGAGAGCAAATGCAAAATATAAGAACAGATCAAAATTTATTACAAATAATAATTTTTGGTTTTCTGTATCGATAAGATTTAAGATATATGTGATTCACACTTTATAGGAATAAATGGAAACATATGTTACTAAAAGTTAATGCGTTCATAAATAGAAGGATATGCGCGAAAACCTATATTAAACTGAAGTTAAATTAAGAATAAAATCGATTCAAATGAGGATCACAATGAGGAGAGAATTGTATAGTTATTTGCCTTAAAGGCATGAAATGTATTTCACAAAAATATTAATTTGCCTCAAATACTTCAATTCAAGTCTAGTACACATATCTCGAGTTCAAAAGACTTTTGCCTTACATTCGACCCATTTATTTGTTAGCTTACAAGTTGTGCGGCACTCATGTTATCCTTATTTCGTTTTAACTGATAAAATAAATTTTATATACAGTACAGTCTGTTCCGAATGTTTAGCCTTTTTCTAATTTACTCAAAATAAATAACAAATAAGTTATAAAAAAACAGCTATTTTTGAAATAATATCAATATTTGTTTATCAAATAATATTAAAGTTTGCTAAACATAGAGTGGTTTTCATTATGTTTTTGCTAACTTTTCATATGAAAACATCAATTGTTCGTTAAATAAAGTTTACATCTAATGAACAAACCATTCATCAAAACGAGATTTAATGCAATTATTTAAACAAAAACTCAGATTCAAAATATGAAAAACCACATAAAAGATTGAAAAGTGAAACATTTTTCTGAAACGAGTTTCAAATAAAATAGATTTATTTGTCACTAATTGAAAGGCTTTAGGTTTTCCTAAAAAATGCAATTAAAATAATTCTATTTTAAATAAACTTTTGATTCAATGCAATAAACAGTTGATGTAAAGGTTTTGCTTCAAACGAAAGTTTAAAACTGTATTTTTAGGACAAATAAAAGGGACACACAGTATGTGCAGTGAAGTGAAGGCATATGAAGTTGTTTTTAAAAAGAAATGAAGTAAAAAAACTTAAAATCGATAGCAGAAGTACTGTATGGCAAAGAGAAAAACTAGTTTATAGTGAATCGCATTACTGGTCAGTAATACAGTAATACAGACATAAAAGAAAAGCGAAATTAAATGCTATGATAAAAAAGTAGTAGTAATGCAGTCATAAAGAGATTTTTGAAAAACAATTTTCTAACAAATAGAAATAAAAACCTTTACAATAATCGCAATAATAATAGTAATTTTGTTTCAATTTAATGTGAATTTCAATGACAAATAAAATATTCTAAAAAGTATTTTAAGCGAAAATAAAGACTCAATAAAGAAATAAATGTAAACATGAATTGAGAAAGTCTTACATCTGATGGTATGAAACGAATTGTTAGTCTCTCTTGAGGTGAAAGTTCGGCCCAATTTGAGTTCACGTATTTCATCGCCAATTCCTAACCGATCTGTTATTGTGCTCATAGTATTAATGCGATTAATAATAACCAAATTGTTGTCGCATTTGTTGAGTCGATCACTAAATCAATTGATTCCCAAATAAAACATCAGTTTTTGTATTTGTTTTCGTTTACAATAAAAGCACTTTTGATAAAATACTGATAATTACTATAATTTATGTCCAAAAGTTGCGATATATTATCACTTATTATATAAAAGATAAGAAAACATTGTTTTTTGATAATTATTTCATTTTTAAATCAATTATTATTTAGATTTTGACCACAATTAAGAGTCTTTTAAATGAATCAAAAATAAGAACAAAATAACAATTATTTGAGTTTTTAACTAAAATATTGAATCAATATTTCAGATAAAAAGTAATTTTGTTCTTAATTAAAAATTAATACTTTTTTTTAATAATAATTAATAAAAATGTAAACAAAATCAAAATAATAGTTAATATAAGCCATAAATTAGATTAAGAAATACATTAAATCAATAATTACTTGATATTTAAGTACAAATATTAATGAATTTAAGTCTCAAATAAACAAATTTTAAAATAAAATAAAAGTGATTTCAGTTGAATGTACAGTAAATACAGGTTTGTATTAAATATATTAATAGTAAAACAGTGTATAAACTGCTAATAGAGTAGAGCATAGAGAAGACATACCTGTACTGACGCAATGTCTCAAATGTGTGCTTCTCTCCAATTGATTGCCCGCTACAGCAGTGCCACCACGAATACAACTATCACTTCTGTATCGCACAGTTGTCATAGTTTTCCAACAACTCATTCACACTCAATATTAGAGTATTTTAACAATTCATTTATTAAATCAACTTATTATATGTTTCGCTTCACTTTAAACTAATTTTTTTTATTATTAATAATTTGACTAAAGATTTACAATATATTTATTATTTTTATATAAAAATAGTTTTTTTAATTCATTTAAATTAAAAATAATTTTTAGTAAAAAAAATGTTTTCTTATAATTATTAGATGTTATTTATGTTTTCATAGCTTTGTGTTTAATAATGTTTATGAAAGTGAGAGATATTGTCATTAAATGATGTATTTCTGAAGGACAGGGGAGGGTTGAGTCAAAAGCGAGCAAAGAGTCACACAATTGGAGGGTTTATAAAAGTGTTGTTTATTTGTAATGTTATCACTGAATGACGTGATTTTGCAAATGTCACACTTTTCGATACTTTTACAGTAGATTTGATTTGAAACGATTTCAAGCGTCTCATTGTTTTTTAATTTAATATTAAATTAAATTTAAATAATTGATTAAATTAATAATAAAATATGGGAAAAGGATTTAATAACTTTATGTGCAAAAAGCCCTTTCATCCCGCGTCAAGAGATAACATCAAAAGAGTATGTCTTAATATTATTGTTATCTTTAATGTATTGATGTTATAGTAATTAATAGTAAAATATGAAAAGCAATAATTCATTTAACAATATATTTATCCCAATGAAGGTATGGATGGCTGAACAGAGAAATGAAGACAATAAGAAAAAAGAAGAAGAATTACGCGTTCAATACGAGAAAGAACAGGATCTCTATAACAACAGGTTTATTAACATTTCAATAATATCGTGAATTACTCTAAACTACAATTGATTTAAAATATATATATTTGTCAACTCATAGGTTATTAGTGAGTACCGAAAGTAAGGACAAGCTATCGCTCAACTTTATGTATGAGGCGCCGCCCGGGGCTAAAAAAGGTTTGAATGCATTCATTGATTGATTTGTTTGGTTTGAATTTATTAATTAATTTATTAATTTATTATGAATAGAGAGACAGAGAGAAGACGACGAACCAGAATATAAGTTCGAATGGCAGCGAAACGCTCCGCGAGAGAGGTTTGCGTTCAGTTCTATTTTATATTTACATTCTTATAATTAGTAATATTTGTGTATAATTTAAATTATACTTAAATATAGTTTTGCCAAAAACAATATGGATATAAGAGATCAACCGTTTGGTATTCAGGTGCGAAATGTGCGCTGTATTAAGTGTCACAAATGGGGTCATCTCAACACTGACCGCGAGTGTCCTTTATATAATCAAAACATTTCTCTTATGGACGGCTCGAGTGAGTCATCTCTTTCTAAATCTTAAATCAATAATTGAACTAAAACTGTGTCATAAGATATTAAATATAAGATTTATTTAAACAAAAGCCAAATAAGTTTATTGTTGTGATTAATTTCAGACAAAGTAAATCCCGACGAACTGATGAAAGCCATGCAAGAGGACGGTCTGGCACTCAAGAAGAGTATAGTGGGCCAGAAGTTTGATGCCAACGAACTCAATCAAGTAGTGTTACGACTTATTTATTTCTTTATAAATAAACTTATTTTTAATTTATGATTACTTTGCAAAAGGTTATGATTCCTCAAGAAGAAGACCCTGAAATGGTGTTTCTCAAGACGCTCTCGAGTAAGCAGAAGAAAAAACTGCTTAAAAAATTGAATAAATTGAGCGGATCTTCAAATAACGAATCAAAATCCAAACACAAAAAGCATAGGAAAGAAAGCAAGAGTAGAAATAGTGAAGAAAAGAGTTCTCACAGATATAAAAATGAAAGCAAACATTCGAAGAAAAATAAGTCGAATAAAGACTATGATTCCGAGGGCTCCAGAAATCATTTTTCCAAACATAAAAAACACCGAAAAGATAAAAAGAGTTCGAGAGATGATTATTCGAGATCTAAAGATAGGGATCATTCACATGACGAACGGTTTAAGAAGAGAAAACATTGACTGAAAGTTGGTCTCAAATTTTGAAGATGTGTTTCATTTATTGTTTCATTTAATCATAATTTAAATCATTCATTATATTTGTTTGATTCAAAATTACATTTTTTAAAATTTTCATTTATAAACTAAAAGTTTTTATATTGTAATGAAATATTAATTTAAGAATTATTTGTACACTTATTATTTAGTGAACTTATATGTTTAGATTAAATAAAGTCTCACGTTAACTAATTAATTATTGAGTAACAGACTTGAATGATCTTGGATTGACTTTCAATACTCACCAAAATACTAACTTATTATAACATTTAGAATCATTTAATCTGATAGAGCAGTTCATTAGGTCATAAGATCAAAGGTACAAAAGGTATTGAAAGCGCTGATATTTGTATGGAAAAATTGGAAACTTATCTAAATGTAAGTTACTGTAAACTAATGAAGGAAAAGTATTTCAAACCCATACCCACCCAAACCCAAGATTTTTGGGTTTGGGTTTCAACTTTCCTTCACTACTGTAAACCTTACCTTTTAGATAGTCTTAATCTAATTATACATTTTCAATATTAAATAATTTTCAGAGTACTTACAGTATATATTGAAATAAGTTAATTCTCTTATACAGTATAATGAAAACAAATTTAAAATTTAAAAACTTGTTTTAATAGTTAAATTCAGATATAAATAATTCAAATTTTACAATGTTTTACAATTAATTTACAACTCAGTTAAACTTAATTAAAATTAATTATTGAAAACCATTTGTCGGGAACACATAGAAAGTATTGATCCATTGCTTCACAAAATCTAATTCGATATAAATCCGGCTGAACTATAGTCGGAAGCTTTCCTTGACTTCCAACCGATTTAACGACAGATTCGATTTTTTTATCCCAAGTGAAAGGTCTGATATAATCAATGATTCCGACGACAAACTCATTGTGCTCGTCATCGATACCAACTAATAGAGAGTAATCCATAACTGAATGCGACGAAAGAAATAATGAGTCGTTATCAATGGCGGCGCGTAATATAGTCTTTGAATGTGACTGAATATATAGCGGACAATCACAAGTCATTTTCAACAGGTTTTCGTCTAAGAGAACAATTTGATCTGCGTTTAAATCCTGTGAATTAGTGTCCACTAAACGGTTACGAATAGAGCCCTTTAAATCAAATTTTTGAGATATATTGTAGTTATAAAACAAATTTTCCATTACTAATAAATAAAGTTTTGACGCTTTATTAGTGGCACTATTCTTATAACTGGTTCTGTAAACGCCTACTATTTTAGCCAACAATGTAGGCCTCGATTCGCTTATAGCACTCGTACAGTAATCAAAATAATAGTTTGCAATATTCAAAAAAGACTGTAACTCAAGTTTTGACATTTCTTTAAGTATAAAGCGATCATTGAGTGTCTTACAGAATGTTGAACCGGATTTACCACCTCTTGCTTTCCAGGGAACGCAATTAGTCAGTGAACGAATGTATAGCTCTTCACCATTAGAACAATCAAATATATTAGATCTAAATTTACGGAACTGTTCCGCATAATAAACACAACAATAAAACTTTGTGGTCGTATCGCTATATTGTAAGTCTATGTGTTGTGACAATGAGTTAGAAGAAGGTTTAGAAACTAATGAATCGCTAAAATTCTCGGGTTCTGTAGAAGAGGTGCCCTTTCTTTTAACATTAGGACTCGAAGACATGCGCGACAATTCTGCCAATTGTTTCTCATAATCATTACTGTTTAAGGCATAAGCGATGATAGAGCCCGGATCGTCGTCTTTCACTATTACAGCACTGTTTTCATTATATGGAAGCAAACAGTGTTCACTCAATGCTATTTCATGTAATATAACGGGCAAATACTTAAAGCTGGCGACCACTTGCTTATAGGCAAAGAACTGGAAGTGGTCTGTATGTAAAGAGTGTTCAAAACAAGAGACTGAACTTAAAGTGGCTCTTCTTTTATAACTACAGCCATAAAACTTCAATTCCAAGTATTTCGCGAATGACAGAGACCAGGTATCAGACGATAAGTTTGAATACGGTGTACCTGTTTTGCACTTTTGACACCAGGACCACGTGATTATCGATGACTGCGCCGCTTCCACATTCTGTTTCAATTGTCTCAACACTATTAATATACAACCATTCGAGTGAACGAATCTTCGAACGTGTTCTATCATAGGTGTTGAGCACGTACTGCTCGGACAGGAATAGGTTGAACTGAAACAATACCTTTCGAGAAAACCTCCTAATGGTATATCATTACAGCCATAAAAGTCCATATTAACAATCCATGGCTTCACACAATAATTGGGAGCATTTGTTGAGGCGTAAGAAAAACTAGAGAATAGAACCGGTAAGTGTTGATGATATATAGGATTTAATGCATCGATTTGTAAGGTTTGCTTCATCTCATTGTTTTTGTTCACTAAATCATCTTCTGATTTGACATTTGAATCCTTCACAAGTTTTTGTGTATTCTCCAGAAAAGGACCTTTCGCTCGAAAATCAGCGACTAATGACTTAATCTCATGAGAATTGGCGGGACTTTTCAAATCTCTGGTCAAAAATGGATGCTTTTTGACGGGAACTAATTCGGTGGACGATTCTTCTCTATTTCTAAAATTGATTGCATTTTCAACTTTGAGTTCATTACTCTTAGAGCTATCGCTTTCTAATCTTTTAGACCAAACAAGTTTTGAATTGAAATATTTGCGAAGTTTTGATTTATTTCCTTCGGTTGTCATTAAATAAGGCAAAGGAATTGTTATGAAAGGAGAACAACTGAGCTGTAATTCAGATAGAAAATGACTCATTTTTCTATTTAAGTCAATAAAGTCTTCTTCTCGAGTATGATTAGGTTCAGAAATGCATACATCGATAGGAGACGAGACTTCTTTCAAATTAAGGTCAGTAGCCATAGAACATAAAGGGTCTGAATTGTCATCTATTATAGTGGAACCAATACTTTTTTCTTTCTGAGAACTATTTCTTGAATTGAAACTTTCGCTCAAACTGTTCGAATCGATAGACTTTTCACTTTGAGACTCATGAAGTTCCGAAGGGAAACAGTACTCATCCATTAGAAAAGACCTCTCGAGCTGCCAATTGAAGTCACAGAAGACCATAAAAGAACAAATAGACTTAATTTTCTTGAGCTCTTCAAGAGAACCCCCTCTTATTAATACAGTACAGCCCATGTGTTGAGGACAGCCATCGAAATACATTAAAGTTTTTTGATTGAATGTCTGCAGAAAAAACTTCTGACAAATCCCAAGCTGTGGAACACCTATTTGTGCGTCGAGTGAAGAAACAATGGCAGCGCCTGTGAATCTCGATATTCTTTCTATAATAATTGGCTTAACATTACATATAAGAGTAATATCGTTTGAGAGAAGCAATTCCTGTGCAATTCTGGTAACAGTTCTCTCCACTAAAATCAAGTCCGGTTTATATGAACAGATTTTTGCGATCAAATTCTTTATGTATTCGTTTTCTTGCAGTAAAACTGGATCAAGTGCTGTAAACTTTTTCTCAGTTCTTTGATAAACAATGGGACACGACAACAACAGAATTCTGGGATGTGTTATAATTTGTCGCATTTTCCTGTGCGCGATATTTTTTGAAAAGACGACTCCATTTATTATATGACAATCACTTTTAACTCCATTTGGAATTGTTTTGATTTTTACATAATTCCTTACATCCATTTCTTCGATATCGTTATGACTGTTCGGTCGAACAACTGCTGAAACTTTAGCTGTAATTTTTTGGATCACATTCAGCCAACTCAATGACAAACCTTCGTCTTCTAGCAATTGAGTCAATAATTTTGTATACAATTGATTATAAGCAGTATTGAGTGCATCGTAAGCCACCTTTTCTTGTGTGCCATCTTTTAATGATTCCCAATTAGAAGAAGTAGTGGTCACTACAAATTCTTCGTTATTTAACCCTTCATCAGAAGCCTTAATCTGGATTTCTTTCTCCGGGTTTTCCGTATTTTTACGTGTTTTAGAAATGGAAACCCTATCCTTTTCAAAGTCAAGCTCTATATCATAGGTTGACGGGGAATAAGCCAATCGTTTTGCAGATGAAACAGAAATTGGAGTTGGAATATTGGATTCGTTAGTGCTAGAGTTGTCCACTTCTGAAGATGATTCGAGATCTAATTTTTCAAAACTTTGTAATTCTTCTACTTCTTCATTGATTTCCTTAACCCAAAGCGGTTCATGTGATACCTCATCAGTTCTGAGTGGCAACAAATCACTAACAGAGCTATTGCCTGTTTTTATTGGGGTTTTATAAATGTTAAAAGAAGATAAAGTGTGAATTGGACTCTGAGATGAAGAGCCCAACTGATTCACTTCATTATCTATATCTAAAACTCTATTCTTTGCTTTTGCATAATCTTCTTCGCGAAATCCGACAGAACTTCTCCGCTTAAATGCCGCCGAATGAGAGGCACATGAATTAGATGATTGAGAAACCATTAAATTATTGGTTAACAAGTGTTCATCACTTCTTGAATGGAATGTAGAGTCGATTTGATCGCCAAAAGAGTCGCCAATACTTTTTGATATTAAGATTTCTCTAAATTGTTTGAATTCTGAGTCTCTATTGGTGTCAGTATTTCTATCAGTGATATAAGACATCACAATTTTATGGCAGTAATTACAGGCGCGAACATATCCACGACTGCTCTGACCAATCAATTTGCCGTCAATTTCTTCGTTACAACATTTGGTGCAAAAGATTTGACCACAAATTCTGCAGTGATGTCTACGTCTCAATACAGTGTACTTTTCGCCGCATTCATAGCACTCTTTGGCGTTAGAGTCAGGCATCCAGTACTGCCTTTCAGAGCATTCCTTTGCATCCATTTTAAGGCGCTTTCGGATCCGTTTCATAAATAGATTAATGTATTTATTACTATAAATATCTGGCGATTCACTTGAATTAACTCCAGATATGATAACGTTAAGTGAAGTCTCACTTTGACTCTTATTCTCAACAGATTTTTGACTCAAATCACTGTTTGATTGCATTGAACTCTCTGTTGATGAAGAGGTTTGCGCGGACTCTGTCTCGAGATTTGATGCGGACGTTGACCAGTAGTTCAACACTCTCTTAGGCCACCAAACACTCGATCGGCGACTACTTTCACTCATTTTTAAGTCATTTCTTACAAATTAGAAAACGATTCAAATAATCAATAATTGTTATTATAATAACAATCTATTGATAAGTATTAATACTACAAAACGCCTACATTTCTATTAATTGACAAAAGTATTATTAAAAGTGTATTTAATGTTTATTATGCTTACACTGTATTGCATAACACTTTTGTGCAACTTTTCATTCAATTCAAGTTTCAAAACATATTTATATGTAAATAAATGACGTTTTTATGTCTTATAATCACACGTGAGATGTGTTTACATTTATATCAAATTTAATTATTAGTTTGCAATCAAATTAATATGTTGTCAGTCAATCAGTGAATATACAAATGTTGTCCTCTTTTTCAAACCGTTTATTATCACTAAACATAAAATTAAATCTAAAATTGATTCGATATTATTGTGATCAACAAAATATACCACCGATTAGAGTGTTTGTTAAGGTTTGTCATAATTGTAAATCATTTTATATTATGTTTAAGTCTTTGTCTATAAGCTAATGATCACTAATAAAGAGCAAAACATATGAATTAATGTTTGAAAATTGTTAACCAATTGAATGATAGGATCGTTACCGAAGTTTTATCGACAGTTTAAGAATAACAGTGAGTGCAGGTTCTGGTGGTCACGGATTACCCCGATATGGAGGTATTGGTGGCAACGGAGGCAATGTCTATGTTATGGCTGAAGAAGACATAAATTTAAGACAAATAAAATCTTTGAACAAAAGGTTTAAAGCAAATAGTGGTGAAAACAGCGCTCATTACAGTATAATCGGTAAGAATGGCAGCGATTGTATAATCAAAGCCCCGATTGGGATAACGGTTGTCAATGATTTGGGCCGAGAATTGGGTCAACTCAACAAAGTTGGGGACAAAGTGTTGGTCGCTTTGGGAGGAAAGGGAGGCGATCAGAGAAGTAATTACTGTGGTGTCAAAGGACAGAAACAGACAATAGTTCTTGACCTTAAACTGATAGCAGACGCAGGACTCGTCGGTTTCCCAAATGCGGGCAAATCTTCTCTTCTGAAAGCCTTATCGAGAGCTTCGCCCAAAATAGCGAACTATCCGTTCACTACAATAAACCCGAATATAGGAGTCATGGAATTCGACGATTTTCGACAGATAAGTGTCGCGGACTTACCTGGACTTATAGAAGGCGCGCATTTGAATATAGGATTAGGGCATAAATTCCTTAAACACATCGTTAGAACTAAATTACTAGTATTTGTAATAGATATTAATGGCTTTAAATACCGACCCGATTGGCCCAAACGTTCTCCCACTGAAACATACCTCCTTCTCAACAAAGAATTGGAATTATATGACGACACTCTTGTGTCAAAACCAGCAGTTTTAGTCGTTTCAAAAATTGATAACAAGGAATATGAGCACAAATATCATGAATTTGTTGATGAGTTACAGAATTTGATGAAAAACGGAGTTCATTGTATTGAAGACGAAAATCTGAGACCTAATCGATTGATCGAATTCGATGAAATCATAGGCGTCTGTTCTAAGAATGCCTTCAATATCAGTAATCTTAGAACTTCTTTAAGAAATATAATTGATTTGAATTTTGAAATTGATAAACAAAAAAATAATCAAATCATCACTTATAAGAGTATTCAAAAAAATGAGAGAAGGCTTAGAGATGAAGATGATGTGGTTCTCATTTAAATCTTTGTATTTTAAATATTGTGTATAAATTCATTCATATAAATAAACTGTTTATAAAATTTAAATGTTATGTAATTCTATTGAATTTAATTTATAGCAGTGAAAGATCTATTTTCAAATAAATTGGTTTTTAATATAGACTTAACAATAATAGTGAATTCTGTGTATTGTAAGTTACTATTGATTACAGCATATACTAAGAGAAAATTGTTATCAAAACCTAAAACTGATTAAAGTGAAAGACAAAACACAATTAAACTTCAATATGAGTCAAAAGTTAAAATTTTATTAAATGTAAAAATAGTATCATTTGAAAAGAGCGCAAATGATTATAAATAGGAAGCTGTGGTGTAGTCCCACATATGTCGCCATTGCGTCTAATCAATGAAAGCGATGTCTAAGTAAAAGACCATTAATTTCTATATAGCTTTTGGAGCGTAGGCTTAGCTCAGACTCAGCTGAGAGACCGTTTCCAGTGATTCCTATCTTAGGAGCACAACAAAGCTCTGACTCCAACTGCAATTGAACTGCATTTTTATGAATCGATTTTCTGTCAGAAAGCCTGAAGAAGAACATCGACTATAAGGGAAAGCCATTCATATGAAGAATTTAAGAGCTTGTGATGCGATGCAGGACTCATAGCATTGTAAACATTGAGACTTTGCTTTACTAGAAATTAATGCAATTCTCTGTCAATACATATAACTCGTGACCAATTTTTTGTTATTAATAAATATTTCATTTATTATTACTATTATTGCATTTCCCTTCTGTCATAACTTTTTATAATTATATCAATAATAATGATAAATGTTTTTCAATTCAAAACTTATGGCTCTTTCACTTGAGTTTTAATAATTAATTAAAAATTAATAATAAATAATACAAAGAATTGATTGGTTGGAGTCGTCAATTACTTTCCATACAATTTTAATCGTAAGTAAATCAACAAATTTCTCATTTATTTAGTTATTTATAAACATTTGGTTTGAGTTATGCTTTACTTTAGTTTTTGGTCATTGTATTGAAAATGTGTTCAAAAAGCGTTTTTCTTATTGAGCGTTAACTTAATTGAAGACAATTTTCACGTAAAATATATTTTGCTGTTCAAGAGATTGAGAGAAAACTGCAATTTATTTAATTAAAGGATTCCTTTATTTTAATCTATTATTTATAAAGCGATCGATTTCACGGATTAGTCGTTAAATCGTGTTATCTATTAATTAGAGAAACAGATAAAACACTGAATTAAAACAAATTATTTTGTTTTGACAGAAGAGATGTGTAAACACCTGACCAGAGCTGACTTCATATGAATTGATTCCTATAATTCTTATAGACATCCGCTTTAGTGCTGCAGTAATTCAGTTGTACTCTAAATGTCAACCCTTTACTACAGTATCACAGCTCACACACAATACATAGGCTTTTACAGTAATTCTTTATAACCAAAACATTTTTCGCAAATCAATAATAATATTATTTTTTATGTAACAAAAACTTATCTAAACATTAGTCTCAAACTAATCTATAAAAAAGAGATTATAATTAGATTTTGTTTATGAAAATGTCACTTAAATCTCACCCAAAGCTTAAATTATAAAAAAAGTTCTAATTATTTGATCGATAGTTTCTCAACACATAATGTTTATAATTGTTGTAATGCTTGAGGGAATCTCTAATCAGCACTAAATTCATGTTTATCTCTATTCTGCTTATGAATTATTTTGTTCCTGACTTTAATTGACATAAAATAACTTTTAAATATGGATTAAAAATAGAAATTATTATATCATTTGCGTTACTGACAGTTCCGATAACTTGAAACATGTGTACCATTAAGACAGGCATTATTTGTTTTCTATTTATTTTTATGGTTATTATATTCTATGAAAGTGAGCTCAAACTTAATTCTAAAATAAAACTAAAATGAAATGATTTTTATAACAAAATGTTTCTCTCAATATAATGTGAATTTTAATTTAAACCGTATTTAAATTAGTTTGAGCTGCAAATACTGCAAATATTTTATATTAAGCTCAATTGCAGTTCAAGTCATCAAACTTTACAATAAAGAAGTATTTTTTTGTCATATAATACAATTAAAATGAATAGACATTGCATTAACTGCTATACGAATTTTTGCCTTCAAAAACATATATAAACTTATATTTGATACTTTTTCTAACGCTTTTTTGAGATAATTTTATTTTCAAAACATGTCTAAGCTATTCAAGTAAAACGAGTCATGAATTGGTTATATCAGTAAAATTTTATTACTTCGTATCACTATCTAAGAGTTGAACCTGAGCTTAACGACTAGAGAATTGTTTATAATTTAGAGCTAAAGGTCTGCTAAAAGTGAATTTAGCTCTTTAGTGAATACTCCTATGGATTCTTTAATATATTTTAAATGCATAGAATAGAAATTGCGAAAAACTATTAAAATTTATGTCATATAACTTGACATTTTATTGAACACCTTAATGACAACTGACTTCGTGATGCAATTCTATTGGTTGCAAATTATGCAGAATATTCAGTTCAGTATATTTCAGTTTTAACATTCAGGTGGAACAGAACGTTTGTGCAAAATTAGTTCTTAAATAGTTTTTAATGGCTTTTGTCTGATATCATATTTTTTTATAAATTATGCAATATATTCAATGATTTATATACTAACATAGAAATAATTTATTAAATATTATTGATTAATAATTGTTCATACAATGCGTTCCATCAGAATAAAATTGGAACCGCTCGACCTATGTCTCTAAAATTTTGTACGCTTATACCTTAACTATCGAAACAATATTACCACAAATTTCGAACGGATCAGTTAAGTTATTCGGTAATCCGGAGCAAAATACTAAGAAACACCGTTTCAATTGGTTAAATGCTGTTCAAGTAAAATTAATTTTACTGCAGATATTTGGATAAATACCGAGTATTTTAAGCAATATTCGACTTATTTAAAGATTGTAATAGTTTGGAATACTTGGGATCAGATTAAATGCACGGTTGACTTCTTGGGCATTTACTTAATTTTCGTATAATATAAATGAAGCTTTTTTAGTATTTTCTCGCAATTTAATGTATTTTAGTCATATACTTCTGGTTTATAAACGAGAAAAATTAAATAAATTTGATATCAGGTATTTTGTCGCTCATTAAAACATAGTTTTATCTGAATTATGTTTAACATAAAGATAAGCCAAATCGTTAAAAATGTTGGTAATATAAAGCCATTCCCATTGATAAAATTGGACTCATATTTCATTGATATGAACAAACAAATGCATATAAATCTTAGATCTACTTTTTGTATTGAATTAATTTCAATAATGAATATTTAAATGAATATTCAAATAAAAATTTTTATTTTTATTCTCAACGGATATTTCATTTTCCTTAACTGAAATAGTACTTCATATTTCGATCAATAAGTTAGAAGTTTTTTAAATAGTCAGTAAAGTTGGAATATATTACACAACTTTAATGTTATACATTTATACTGATATACTGTAATAAACTAATATTGCGAATCACAAATCCATGCGATCTATCTTTGTCACAGCGATAGCAAAACGAATGTCTCCTAAAGGGATTGCAACCAGTTTTAAGATTGAATATCAAAATGATATCTAGTTTTCAAAATATTGAACCTTTACTTCTTTAATGCCGTTCGAAACTTATGGTAAATTGAAACTGTTGCGAACTAACGAACAAATATGATTCATATGCAATCTTTCAAACATTCAAGATAATCACCAATTATTTGAGTAGAGATTCATTTTTTAAAGACTATATCATGAGCTTATATTCACTATTTTTGAAGACTTATAAAAATGTTGGAAACTTAAATCTTTATTCTTATTTGCATTCGCTATCATTAAATTGACTTTAATTATATGCTCTATTCAATGAACGTTTACAACATAATTTTGCAGCCAATTATCTAAATAATAATAAGCCTTTTAGTTATTTAATATCAATATAAATTCTTTAATCTGATATTTCTCACAAACATTGATAGATTAAAGTAAATTATTTAAAAATCTAATTTAAATTACTTCTCTTTGATTTAAATTAGAATTGTCTAAAAATAATATTTAAAATATTGGAGATTTAGTTGACTTTATCTTGCAATGTATTTTATAACCGATGCTATGATTAGCAAAACTCTCAATGACTTAATTAATTAGTTTGATTAGTGATTGATCTGCATTGAATCCGTTTTATATGTTAAAACATTAGTGTTCTTAAAAAAGTTTTGATTAAATAACTTAAATAATGTTTAGCTAAAAATGAAAAGAACTTAATGATTATTTTAGTGCATTAGATTTGAAAAATAAGCCCAAAGTATTGATGATATAGTATTTAATACTTGATGATTAGATGCGAGTTATTTTTTCATATCCAGTATATGATAGTCTATTGAGTTGATTCCATTTATATATGTTGGGTGTTTTCCATCTAAATCATGTATTATCACAAGCACGCAAACCACTGTCATGTTAAAGCCTTTTCTAATTTCACTACAATTTTATTGCTTACGAGTCAGTGCAAAGTTGTGTTCAGCCTTTTTCTTATAATATATATTCGATTGCAGACATTTTTTGCTGTCATCATAGATTAGGATCCCTTTCTTCCGTTAGTATAATGACAACCATATAATGTATTGGAAATGATGCTAAACTCATATAAATATTACTTCTATTTGTTATTGTATTTCTTATGTCTTCTCTAATAATAATAATAATATAAAGGATAGGTATTGTTAGCTGTCATTTACATTATAGCAGACAAACCTCACAAGTTTCAGAATTATAAAAGTAAGTTATCTGTTCTTATTAGTGATTCATATGTCTTCAGGGTTTTGTTGATTATGAAAACTGCACATTTGCTCCAATTTTGTTAGCTATGGATCTATGAGTCATCCCTTAACTTACATAACCTTAGAGGAAGACTCACTACTGCTTCGTGTCGTTTAATTTAAAGCTCAATTGGGATAAAAGAGGGTCGAAATAGTGAGCGAGGAAAGAAAACTTGCGTAAGTGTAGGAGAGAGAGGAGAGACCAGAAGAGAAATTCATTTTAGTTTTGATCTTTTGCTTTGCATAATATAATGCACTTCAAGGGGAAGGAAAGCTCGATATTCGATTTGAGGAGCATTTGCTTTGTTGCCTCCCTTTGTTATCATGTTTTTCATCTATAATGTCTGTAATTTGAAAAATTATTTTCTATTTATCTGTTGTGATGATAAAAATAATAAATAACTTTTTGCATTTTATTTGAATACAGAATAGATAAGTTTGAATTCATGTTCTATTGAGCTATTCCTAAATCGAATTTATTTATTTGATTATTGTGTAGTCTAAAGATTCATAGATATCTGTCTGAATCGTAAATAATATTTATTTTAACTTTTTATTTCATTGTCATTTGACATGCTCTGCATTCCCTATTAGAAGTAATATTTTATCCATCTATTTATGAAATGCCAATGCATTGGTTCAAACCCTAAGTAATAGCCCCAAAACTTGCTGATCTGACTGCAGCCACTGCTATCACCACTAAGTTTATCCTCAAAATGCCATTAGTACTGCTTGCAATAGGGATCAAACTATATGTTCTAAATCTAAAGCCAACATATATTCTTGGAATAGGAATACAGAGTAGAAGTCTATTCCCTGTTTGTGCCCCACAGCTCAGCCTTTTTCCCCTTTAGAATTTGATGTAATAATGACTACATGAGTGAATTGGTCTGATAGAAAACTACTCACACAACTTGTGTTACTTTTCAACTTATAGTCCCTTTTACTCTATTCATTTCTCCCTTCTCTCTCTCTGCTCTCTCTTTGCAGAAATGATGAAAATCCCCTCTTCTGCCAGTGAAGCATGTATTGCATAACATCTAAGCATATATTATTGCTTTTGAATGAGATTTCATATCACCTTCGATTTTAAGTCAATGTTTTTCAATGCTTTTCAATTATGGAGTACTTTAAATTTCTCCATGAGTTGGCTTCTCATTGAGCCGTCAAATGTTTAATCTTCAAGACTTGTGCTTCAAAAGATCATATAAAGAGATTACAACTGAATTGGTATAAATTTAATTATTAAAGTTTTCAGGTCCTTAAAGCGAAACTCATGATACAAATACTCTAAAAAATGTTAATTAACTAGAACTTTATGGGTTTTATGATTCACAACTTAATGTCTATTTCTTTAGTCAACGTTTCAACTCCTCAGAGATTTAGGGAATTAAATATGGGATAACTTAATGAAGCTTTCGTCAGTCAATGACCATTACTTGGCAACTGATCTCCCAGTGCAAAATCCTTAAGATCAGTGTTATATTCTTTGCATTCTATGAGTTAAGATAAGAGCATTGGCTAATCAATATTCATTTATTAGAGTAATTTTCTCTGTTCTAATTTTTAGTGATACTGTATCACTGATAAAATACTCAGCGCTCGGGCGCCAGACCCTCGAGCGCCAGACCCTCGAGCGCGAGCGCCAACTGTCATTTCTAAGTTTACATATTTTTGGCATTAGAAATACAGCATAAATATCTTTATAGATTCAGCAAATATTACCATATTATTGTTGTAATTAATAATAATATTCTTATTAATTTTGTTCTGTAAACCTTTTTTTATTTAGCTTTATGTTAAATGAAAGGCTTAGATCGGTTTACTTTTTAACTTATGAAGATGTCTTACAAATGACAGTATTGAGTACTACTAAAGATAAAATATAGTAATTGATGACTTACTCCTCGTTTTCTTTGACATTTGTATTATTCTACAATTGACCAAATGGCTTGTTTCTTGTACTCTATCAGTGTTTTGCTTATACTAAAAGAAAAATACTTGTGCTTTATATTCCTGGGCCAGTAATTTATAAATTAAATGCTTGTATTATTATAGAGTTGGCACAGTTTGCTTTTATTGACCCACAAGAATATGTTGAAGACATGTTTCACAGATAGAAACATTCCTTTTCATAAAATAAAAATCATTTGCAACGTTATGTCATTAAATAACTTTGGGTGAGTTGTGTAGTAATGTGCAGCACATAATAAAGGGGAGTCTTGTTAGATGTGAAATGAGGTCCCTTTCTCTGTCTCTTCTCTTCCAACTACTACTTTGCACTTTTATGTTGCCTTTTCAAAGATCTACCATTGCATATACATTCGGTGCTTTCGCATCAATTCGCTTGACTTGACCGTTGTCATAGCGACACATTTGATGCAGTAGTAGATCATCTAAAACTGCCTCAGTATTACATATCGGCATAACTTACTCTATGTTTAAGTTCTACTCTATGT
Organism: Nanhermannia nana; assembly: GCA_033996565.1. Lineage (NCBI taxonomy): Eukaryota > Metazoa > Arthropoda > Arachnida > Sarcoptiformes > Nanhermanniidae > Nanhermannia > Nanhermannia nana. Next base: position 24,740 of record JAUJYT010000111.1, read on the forward strand.
CAGTATCAAATTACTTACTCCGCTCTGTCACTGATTTGTCTTTTATTTCTATTTTTCCATTTTTTATTTACGTTTCAATTGTTCTGTTTCTTAATGTCAATTCAAGTTTGAAATATTTCTTTAAACATTTCTAGACTTAAGTCTTAATGGACTGAAAACTTTTCAGAATTCAAATGAAATATTGTATTCTTCTATAAATGGCTTAATAATTAAGTTTTTCGATTAATGTATAGCTATTTGTAATTGTTTTACTCGAATCTAAAGTGAAATCTAACAGTTTCTGCAATATTAGGTTCAAATTCTATTTATATCCAATTATCTCAAGTGTTGCACAATAAATATCAACAAATATCTGTTTTCGGACACAGCATAAGAGTTGTACCAATTTTCTCATAAATTCTTAGAAATACTTTCCCGAAAAAGCAATTTTTGTTAGTCTTCTCTCAAATTATAACTGTCTTTAGAGTTTCGATGAATTGCATTTCTATTTGGTATCATTCAAATGCCAGCTGTCCTCAAATAAGCATTTCTATGGGTTAAGTCTTTCAGAATATAACTTATAAATTTTTAATTCATTCGTCTCAATAACTTCATGAAAATGAATTCCTATTCATTGAACTGAACATTATAGTGAATGTGTAAGTTGTATGTTATGAATGTTTAATTATTGCTCTACTTTTGATATATGAAATCTAATTCAGAATAAATATTTTATAAATGTCTTCCAACATTATTTCTAAATTCATACTATTGTTTAAAAAATTAGGGTTTTATTTGAATATGAAATAACACATTCGACGTATTAGTTATCCTTTTCTATTATTCTAATTAACATTTCATAAATAAATAAACGAGAAAAGAATATTTCCTTTTATGAAATATGATGTGAGTTTATGGAAGACGAGCAGCATATTTATGAGTTCACATATTTATATCTCGTAAAGTGTAAAGTTCTATAATACTGTTTATAAACTAACTTCATCTCTCATATATAGTACTCTGCTGTACATTATGTGAATATTCTTTATTGTAAACTATAGTCCGTGTATTCTAATGAAACTGAGAAACAGTATATTCTTTTAGTGGAAATTGAAAAGACAACAGATTTGTATTCAAGTACAGTAACGCTAATATAGCCTTAATATTAAAGATTGAAATGATGAGAGGGAACAGAAAGTACAGTACAATACATATAACAGAAGAATAGAACAACTTTTGTTACTATGGAGACAACTCGAAAAGATGCTTCACTCAGAGCAGGGCTACTGTTAATCATTGTTTAGATTTGAGAAAAACTTTTTATTCTAAAATTATTTCACTAATAGAAGTTTTGATCATATTTGCAAACAAAGTGTTGTGTCTTCTCATTTTTGTTTGAATTTAATTTAAATTTAATTTATATTTATCTCAATTTTGTCGAGATTTGGTTTTAATTTGAATTACATTTGATATGAGGGCTCATGAGTTACAAACTCTTCGACAGTTAACCTTTGAGAGCTCTGATTCTTCGACACTAAATGTCTGCTAAATATATGTTTAAAAAAGTAAATCATATTAATTAAAGAATTAGATTTAAAAAAGCATACATTTGTTGCGAATGTTAATTATATAAATTAGAAGTTTGCTTAAACTTCAAATTAAAAGCTCCAATGATTTTTGAAGTGGCATTTTGTGGGGAACATAATGCAGTCAATAATTTTTTTCGATATAGTGCTTATTTTACTAATTTTTTCGTATATATCCAAATAAAACTTCGCTGAATATTTACCTTTTTTTCTCTCGAGTCTTATCTTTTTCTACAACTTTGATGCTTTGCAGTGATTTATAAGACAATTGCCTACAACAGAGTATAGCATATAGACATTTAGCGTGTCTTTCTTTTTTTCATTCAATTGGAGGGCATTTCCTCGTTATGTCTGTTGAGCTTAGAATGTATTGTATTGTGTTATTCTTGCCATTATATGCGAAAGACTGACAGGACTTACTCCTGCATTTGCTTCTTCTTCTCGCTCGATCCGAATCCATCATTTTGTGCTTCTTTTTTGATTGGTTGCTAACATATGGTTTTATTTCTGAGATACTTTTTTTTGTTGGTTAACACTCACTCACTTTTTCATTCCGTTCGTTAAGTGGAGTACAGATCGTTTCTGCAATTTAAAGAAGACTTTTGTTATTTTTTGAGATTCCTCTTATATTTGTCATTCATTTTAAATGCAATATTCTTTTGAAATTTTGATCTGGTTTTTGAGGATAAGAATATTTATAAAAATTTTTAACTTTCAGGTATTAATATCATAACATTTACATTAGTATTAATATCAAGATTTTTATTTTGTAGTTTTATGAATATTTCAAAATTAGTTTGACTGCTCTCAAAAGGCAATGTAAATAGAAAAATAACTTCAATATATAGGTCTAACATTACTGTACCGATGAGACTAAATATTTTTGTGAACAAATAATATTGATATCCTTTGTTAATATTGAGTTCAACGGCAGTCTCTCTACTCTTTTATTAAATTTGTATAATATAATCAAATTTTGAAAGTATTTTTGCTTTTATTAAATCTAATTTGAATTTTGCAAATAATATGAACTTTTTACTTAAAAAACTTTTTAGTTTATAAATATACTGTACCAGTACTTTATGTCTCGCTTACATTCAGGTGATTTCGAAATTGTTATTTTAAAAAATAAGTGTAGTTTTAATGCAAATTCAGTACTTCTAAACTTATATTTCAGTAATCATAATAAACAGTCTCTGTTTTACTAACTTTCTATTTGTTTATTTAACTTTTCCCAGAGATAAGCTTTCATTTGAATCAAAGCTTCTATTTTTCCATAGCATTGAAGCATTTCTTAATGATTGCTTTTGGTTACACTTGGGTTTGTTTCACATAAAAATTGTAATAAAATACTTGATATGTTATTAGAAAGACACGTTTCAAAACTTAAGTTAGAGAAATGTGAGCAAATCTTAATTCTAAGAGTTGGTGCTCAGTATTATTTATTTCTTTGATTTCCTTTCTTTTCAGTTAACTCTTATTCTCTTATATTAAAAAGTGTCTCAAAAGAACCATTTGATGTGTTGTTATGAGTCTTTTGTAGTTATTCTAAATTTCAATGACAATATTCTCAGAGAAAGGATGACATGAATTGATAACAATCAATATTTCTTAATATGGCTGCTCTTTCTGTTACTTTCTTTACTCTACACAAACGATGACTCTTTATCCTCTCGAGAATTTTATTTCATTCATTTATTAACAGCACAGCGCAGAAACCTTGTTATGAAAGTTTTTTGTACGCACTGTTCTGTACGTTATATATACACAAGACTGCAATGACTATTGTATTTGATTGTTTCAATTTACTAAAGCAAGTGTTCATTTTTGCGAATTGTGCTCTAATTTTTGTGATTTGATACTTTGCATCGTTAATCACCTGCGAATGCGTTTTATATAATCCTTCGTATCACTCAAATTAATGATGATTAAGACTAGAAGGACTTGAATTTGTTTTACATATTAATGTTGAAACTTTGTTGAGATCTCATTGTAAATCTCACTATTTGTCAGTTGTTTGTCATAACAAAGCATTCTATTTTATAAAATATTACACTGAATATTGTGTTAATTGTGAAAATACCTGTAAGCGATATTATTAAATAGAATTATCAATTAGTTATACAATATTTTCATTAACTTTTTTCATAATCGCGTGTATAATACCTATCTGTTAGGCATATATTCTATTTTATTCAATATATACCTGTATTATAAAATGAATTACATTCGAAATAACAGATGCTCTGATATTCCATATTTCAATTTGATCCCAATATCCAGAGTTAGCTTTGATTTGCTATATTCCCAAAACCTGATAGTATTAATCAGAGCTATGAAAGAAAATAGTGATACAAACCCAGTAAAGTGAAAGCTCATACCATTAGTTATATTTATACTGCACTGTTATTTCTGTTATTCCGATGAATGTGATATATTTTGGGTCTGGTCTGGGCTTAAATTCACTACAAATGTTTGCTTTGGTTTTTCTCTCATAACATGAATGAACATAACTTTTCTTTTGGTCTTATAACGAATCCACTGTTTGGCTGCACTTATTCAATATTCTTCATTATTTGATTTATGTTTTTCCAAATCTATACTTTCTGGTCCTTTATTTGCTAATGTCTGCAAACAGTTATTTCTCATTTTTCTTGTATTTTCTTTTAACTGTAATTCTGCTTTTGATCTTATTATTTTCCATTCTTTTCCGCTCACAATAAATGTTTTTTGTTTGAACTCTAAACTGTTAACACAATTCTGTAATTGATTTTAGTATAAGCTCTTAACAGTTCAATTTTGAGCACCACTTCTTCGAATTAAATTCTTTTCTAATAAATTGCTCAATACTTTAGTGTTTGTTTAATTGAATATCGAATGTGTTCAGTCAGTTGTAAACAAAGAGTGACATAAAATCTTTTTGAGAATAAAGTTTAATAAGTTGGAGAAAGAATGATGAATAGCTACTGCTGTTATTGCATTAATAAATTGTACAGAATTAACTCGCTTTGACACGTTAGTGGTATGTATAGGTATACTGTTTGGCAGTTCTGTAATGGAAATAAGATTATATGTTGCGGTCATAGTCAGTGAATACAATTCATTCACGGCTCATATTTTTTGTGCCAAAATGACACACATTTGTAAAAGTAGACATGAGTTCATGTTAGGTAAAAGTTGTTTTGCGAGCTGACGGCTTATGTGATGACTTCATTTAGAAAAATCTCAAGAGAATTACCTAAACCTCAGAGTTTTGTGAAATATAGAATCAAAAGAAAATTGTATCAAAAGGACATTCACTCAGATATAAGTTGTCATTTGGAGTTACCGTACATCTCATTTGCAATAACGCATAAGAATTGGTAAAAGGATGAGGAGTCCTCTCTTTCTTATATTTGAGTGCTTTTCTTGTCACTCACTTAACCAGAAATGAATAAATGTTACTTAACTATAGGTTTCTATCCTTTTTGTGGGAATTTTCTTTTATCAAATATTTTGTGTGAGGTTTTGTTGTATTACTTCACGCACTTAAACATGAATAAAATTTCAATTTAAGTTCAGCTCAATTTTGATTGGATGAAAGATTTGTGTGGATTTAAAATGTTCTCCAATTCATTAAAATTACAATTGAGTGTATGGTTGAATAAAACATGAATTTTTCAATATGTTTTAAACTAATGTTTAAATATTGATGCGTCATATCTTATAATAATATTATTATTTGCTGTTTAAAACAAATGTTTAAAATCCATTAAATACTTTATTGTATAACTACAGCATCATATGATTTATTGCATATATTATACGTACATTACAGTACACTTCAAATCAATTTCAGAAAATTAATAATCTTGAAAAATATCAATAAATGAAAAG
>JAUJYT010000112.1:0-30155 GCA_033996565.1 Nanhermannia nana
CTACCCGTAGGTCACCAAATATTGTAATTATAATTATACCATACCTACACAAGCTCAGGACCTTTGGGGGGGGGGGTTCATTTCTAGATTTCTTGAAAATCTAGGGGGGGGGTCAGAACTAATCGGTTTTAATAGATAATTTTTTCTCACATTAATTGAAATTCGCGAAAATCTTTTGAAATTTCTTTCTTTTTTGGAAAATCATTTGAGAAATATATATTTTAATGCCATTGTTTGATGCATTAAAGCATAACTGATTAAAAATTTTTTGAAGAATTTAAACATTAATTTTAAGATTTGAAATTTTAATCAAAATTAAAGGACCAAAGGATATTTTTTTAATAAAACTTTTTAAAAATCAAAGGGGGATCAAGGTACAATTTTTTTACTTTGGGGGGTCACACCCTAGGCAAACCTATGCATTGTCCAAGTATGATTGAAACAGTTATTAACTGATGTTTTTGAAACTAATCTAAAATCATAACTTTAAACTCAGGTTTGAATTTAATGATCATCACTCAGTTCATTAACGCAAGTCATCTCCAATTTTAATTAAAATGTATAACAATATTAGCAATTATTATAGTAATTACCAAAATTGTGCATTTTTAAGGTTTATGAATATAGTAATAGATCTCAAGCTAAAAACTTTTGTTGAGCTTTTAATAGTAAATACAATGAACTTTGAAAAATCTTCATTTTTACTCAAGTTTAGAGCTATTGTTTATAATTTCTAAATCATTATAAAGCATTTTCGCTGTTCATAATTTTTTCTTATTATTTTTGTTCAATTTTTTCCCAATCAAAGTCCAAACTCATCTCAACTTTCAAAAAGTAATTTTGGAAGTTTGCAAATGCAATAGTATTGCGTTTGGGCTGATACAATATAAACTACAGTACAGCATACACACTGTATTAATAGAATAGAATTGCAAAATAATATATTATATGCTGCATGAGTCAGATTTTTGTCCAATTTATTGGTCAAAAAAGGATCAGTCTGTAAAAGATATCATAAAATATGAAATAATAAAAACGCATTGAAATAGAAAACCTTAAATACTGCATACAATACAGTACATGAATGAGAATGTATTATACTGTATATTCATATCAGAAATGTATCATAAATTAGCGGTTTCAACCTTCATTTTGCGTACCACTTAGAACTTCGAAACGGTTTCCGGTAGTACGCGAAGGAATACCATACAAAAATTCATTTTAAGTGACCCATCTACATTATGTAATCTTTCCACAAGTATATGAGTTTTGAACAATTATACAATTTATTTATAAGTCATATATACAATACAAAGGTGTTATTCTGATTGGTATTTAATTGACTCGTAAATCAATAATAAAACATTTTATCTAATTGTACAATTAAATCCCAAAATGAAATCGGATTTTTAAGTTAAAAAATGTTAACTTTAATAGAATTGGCTCTAAATCAAGTTTACCAAACAGTACTACTAATATATGCAGTGAACCGCCTAATACGCTGAAAATTGCTTCCGAATTTTGAAAAAATTATTCAGTGCAAAAGTAAATTCATGTTGATGAGCCTAAATATAGTTTTATGGTTCAAATGTCAAATCTTATTAGTTTATTCAGCAATTTCTTGAAGATTTCATTAAAACAATTGAAATCTCAGTTATATTGAGTTTATAACATAAATTTAATTAAAACATCACTAAATCTAAGTTTATTTGAAACGAGAAATAAAGTATGAATTTTGTATGCAGAATATTGGCGCCGAATAACTGATTCACTAACGATATGATATTATTTGTATTTTGTTTTGTGTGATTTTAAATATATATTTGCATTCGATTTAATGTGCATTTAATTAGTTATTGGTTTTGAAGTTTAAAAGTTTTGGATTGATTTTAAAAATAATTTAAATTGTGGATCAAATATGAAAACCCATTAAAATTTCTAAATTATAATGTGGTGTTGTGCCACTCAATTTTTACCAACGATCATTTTCAACCTTTGTACTACCACTGCTCTAAGCTGTCGTTCATTGATGTAAAAATTCCTACTTTTGCGCTTCAAATCGAACACATTTACAATGTATTCAACGCTCACTTTGAAAAAGCATTTATTTACGAGAAATCAATAAATTCAAAAATATTCTTAATGTTAGTGTTAGTGAAATATATGGTGTTTGATAAGTTGATGGACACTGTTATTAATTGTATTATACATTTGTATGCAAACGAATCACTTAAAAAGGGCAGACTTTATAAATCAATATTTTAGGGGTTAGTAAATAAAAAATATTTAATTAAATATTTCTTGTTTTACTAAAATATTTAAATATCTCTGGTTTTAAGTTGAGAACTAGAACGATAAATTTGAACTCTAACCCCTTGAGGGAAGACAGAATTGGGAAAATTAGTGGAAAGGTTGGATTTGGAGGTAAAATTTGAAATTTATTTGTGTTGAAGTAGAGATCAACTTGAGAGACAACAAATTACAGCTGCGGAGGTGGACTGTAGTTGAAAATTTTAAAATTTTGCTACTCTATTGAGGATATTTTTAAAACTAAAGTTATTAGAGCAAACTCATTTTTTTAACATTTTTGGAAAATGACAGATTTAAAGACATTTTCCTTAATTTAACTCAATTAGGCATTCTCTCAAAAATATCAGTAAATATTAAGTAAATATTTTGGATCTTTTTAGTAAATATCTGGTAAATATAATATAGAATATATGAAGCATAATAAATAAATATTTTTAAAGCTCTTGTAATGATCTGGTGATAATAAAACATTATCATTTGTTATTTTACAAGTAATGAAGAGCATAGGCTTGAAAACGAACGAGCCTGAGCCTAGGCTCTAAAATACCGAGCCTAAGCCTGAATCTATAATCTTCAAAATTTAAATGTTTTTTAAATATATGTAAATGTAATATAAAAAAATAATAAAATTACGGTTTAAGAAACTAATATCTGTAAAAGATAACACTAACAAGTAAGTTACAGTGAATTCAATTAAGATGGGTACATGCTACTTAGGCTTGATGGGCTCAAACTTAGTCAGGAGCCTGAAATCCTGACGTTGAGTTGAGTATGAGCTTAAAACTATGAAACTGAGCCTAAGATTAGTACAATACGACTAACATTAAAAAAGTCTAAAATTGAAATACTCTGAATTCGGGTAGATAAGTCGCGGCTTATTTGAAGAAAAAAGTTAAAATCTTATGAAAATAATGACTGCGACTTATAGGAAGGGTATCTTATTGTATGTAATTAAAAGCTTTCATAGTGTAATTGTGGTTACTCTTAGTGGTGCGTCTTATACGGGGGCGCGACTTATCTACCCGAATTCAGGGTACTTTAAATATGTTTTTTAAATGATTTTATTGATAGCCTTGAATTAAATGAAAGCTTTAAGATTTGAGACTTTTGTTTAGACCGTTGTTAGTAGACTTTCTTTTATATGTATTTCTAATATGAGACAAAATAAAGAAAATACGACGTTATCATTTTTTTATACAGGCTCTTCAGACTCAACAATCAAAAGCCTCCAGCCTGAGCCCGAATCTGAGCCTGCCCTAGAATAGGTACAAAACATATTGCAGAATTCAAACCAACTTATATAAGGGTTCAAAAGAATAGAAAATAAAGTTATTTTGGTTTCAATCGTTGTATTAAAAATATAAATATAAAAATTAGAAAATTATTACTTGAAATGTACAATAGTTTTTAATTAAGTTAAAGAGTTATTTGGTCTTACCATTAGTTGTAAGACTTCAAACATTTAAACTGTTTTGAACACAGCTTAGAATTTAAAATTATAATTGAATTTAAAATACATCAAACATATTGTGATTGTATTAAACAATTGATTGTTAAGCCTTATTATTTAGTATTATAGTATATTTTTTTATATTAATTCTTTGAATATATTACGAATATTTTATTATATAAAATATAAAATGAAGAAAAACTTGTAATTTTAGTTTTAAATCTAATTCATATTATTTCTAATCATTTGTTTGCGTCAGTCAGTGCTTTGTACAGAGTTTCAATTCTGGCCGAACACTGCTCTCAACTTGTACTGTATACTGATATGAAAACCAGATAATTATTGGTTGTGTAAAACCTAATTCGCATCAATGGTTAAAACATGAATAGTACACGTCGTTAACATGAATGGACTCATTTCAATGTCTCAAAAAGATAATAAAAAGTATTTTTTAGAAAAACTTGTTTTTAGTGATATTTTGTTTGTGGATTAACATAACGATAAGGTTCATAAAACATTTTAAATGAGAAATATAATAAATAGAAGTAATACCAGAGGTATGTTAAAGACTGCCAATTCATGACACATGCGATAAGTCCCTAAGCATTCAGAAGCGAAATTTCGCTTATTCTCTAATATAACTTATAAACTGATCGATGAGAACGACATTTTTTTATCACTAGAAAAGCATAAGAGACAAGAGAGGTTCCAATCTATTACATCAAAAGAGACAACTTTTAGAGTAGAAAAAACTAGAATGACGTCGATTTGTCTACTTTTATATTGCATTTAAGCTGAGAGTCTAAACAGCTGTTACAGAACCCATAATAGTCGAAAGTGTGATGCCTTTACCCCCAAAAAGTACAATTGATATGCAAATGCGTTCGACTCTAATTTTTATTTAAGTCACGATTTTCAGGAGAAGGAGGAGAAAAGTGACATAAGTAAAGTCTCTACTATTCCTACAAAAATGGACTTTTTTCAAATATAACTTAATTCAATTTATATAAGCTTTTATTTTCATACAGTTCATCTCAAAAGGCAATAAACAATAATAAAAATAAGAAAACACAGATTTTTATCTTTGATTCACTTTAAAGTAAAGAATAATATTTTCACAAAAAATTGTTAAATTATCATATTATTGTGTTAGAGACGTCTCATATTTTTATTAGCTTGCATTTGATTTTTGTAAAGAAAGTCGTCTAACTGAATACAGATATTAACTGAAGTGGTTGGCTCTTTCAGCTGTTTGTTGGAATCTTAAAGTTTATATAAGTTATATACCGGTATATTATTTTTCTATTACTAATTAATTAATACTGTATACAGTATACATGTATAGAGTTAAGCGAAGTGAAGGTATGAAAAATGGTTATCACCAGCAAAGAGACAGCAAAGAGTAAGTGTAGCGTTTAGAGAATATCCTTGGTGCGCACAACTCAAAGTCGATATACTTGTTTAATGTTAATCTAACTTTGATATCATCGCAAGCATAACATTTCGCGAACATAAACACAAAAGTCAGTAAAACTCATTTCCCAATTCTTCCGTCTTCTTTCTCTTCTATGCTTTTGCAGTATTTGTCAAAATACCACTTTGACAAACAATTATTTGTAAGTACTGTACCATTCCATGGCCTATTTTACCCATTGTTTCATTTGTTAGAGCTATTTTATCTGTCAAACTGTCATTAGATAAAGATATTCTAGAAATTAATTCTCAAAATTTTCTTATTATGAAAGACATGATTATAAAATACAGTAAAATATAAAATTATGACAACAAACCAGTTCTTTTTTATACAGCAATTTATCTCTTTTAGTCAATGTTTTATTTCTTATTGTCAGTGATGGCAACGCTCGAAGCCCACGCTCGCGCCCAACGCCCGCGCTAACGCTCAGGTGAAAAGAAACGCCCAGCGCCCATGTTTTGAGGCGAGCGGGCGTGGGGCGTTTAATGGGCGTTTGTTTAAAAAAATTTTAGCGGGAAAAGGTTTATAATAAAAATATTGTTATCAAATTCGATGAGTTTTATACATTCTCTCGAATTTTCAAAATTGGGCCCCTCCCCCCATAGATAACCAAATTCTTCGTATCTTGCGAAGCACTGGTGTATATAACAAAACAAAGTATTAAGTTTTAATTGATTATTAAATGATTTGACGCCCGCACCCAAGGGTAGAACGCCCGCGCTCGCGCTAACGTCCGGCCCCACGCTCATCAACGGGCGCCATGCGTCCGGGCGTTTGCCATCACTGCTTATTGTAAATGTCTAACAATATATGGGTCTCATCTTTTGCATAGTAATTTGCTCATTGTTTCTATGGTCTCAATTTATAAGACTATTTTATGAGTGCATTTTTAGGCCATAAAAAGTATTAGAGTTGGACTAAAAGGTTTTAAATCAAAATTTCTAGACTCAACGAGTCTCGAGGAACCTCTCGATCGAGATTCGATGCCATCCTCTAATTCTAAGGTTATTATTTAATCATTTCTTTATAGGTTGAAACGATCAATATTTTGTTTGAAATCTCACTTTTATGAAAAGCATAACATTAAATATTCAAATAAAATTCTTTCGAAATAACGTTACAAAGTCTCAGTTCTTTTTCAATCAATACTTTTAGACTATTCTTAAATTATAGGAATGTGATTTGCATGTAAAAGTAGTGGTAAAAAGGGGGTAAGGGGTCAACATTTGGCAATTCGCAAATGTTTTTATTATTATTCCACATATTACATAAAAAAATTTAATTTTTCATTTTAATGAGTTGTCTGTGACAGCGTGGATAATGTTTTCTCAGTTGTTTAGTAATTACAGGCATTATGTTCTTAAACTATGCAATTGTGATGCAAATATCACTCCAAATTCGATGAGATGTTATGGCATATAAGTGAGTGATTATGCGTGGAATTGAAACTGAAATTTCTAATCATTGAATGGGATGGAGAACGTTGTTCAATAAAATAACAGAATATAATCATATAAAACATATTTATGCATCAATTGCTTGATTGGGAACTTTTCTAAAACAATTTCATAAGAAGTTTCTGTAAGTCATTGAATTCTGTAAATTTTTATTAGATTATGTATTTCTTTTTATTTGAAATTCAATACTATTATGAGACATAGTTATTATGCCTCTTATCTGTGATATACCATCAGACTAACTATTATATTGATGACAACATTTCAATTAAGTTTGAATTGAAACAAAAATAAATCGTTTAGAAAGTTATAAATAAAAATTTATAAACACATTTAATAGACTGTTTATGTAATACTTGATATTGGCCCGCGGGTAAGGTCTTGGGTTTGCGGATGCGGGGAGTGTTGGGCTGCAACATTAGGTCTTTGAAATACTTATAATTACATAATCTCATATTAATGTTTATTTAAACAATCCTCGACTTGCACAGATGTGCATACTTTTGTTACTGGTCCAAAGCATGGTAGCGTAGCCTTTTTTCGCTAACTCGGCTACTGGTCATTTGTCGGAAAAATGAATGACCAGTGAGCACCTTTCACCTGATATTGATCTATAATATACCGTTGGTTCGGTTCTATAGGGGTCAGTTTTCGCGTGTATAGACTTGCAGAGAAATTCCGGTCGTTGTTATATAGATTTTATGGCATTGCAATTAATACTTATAAACAAATTAAAAAATTCTATGCAAGTGTTTGAATATATAGCATGGGATGAAAGTGAAATTGCACAAATATGCATTGAATGGAATAAGGCGAGATCAGATCCATTAAACTATTAGCAATAAAATACTCAAATATATAAGTTGAAAGACAGAGGGAAAACTTTCTAAGACTGTAAAAAATTTCACTGCTTACTTGCTTACTCTTTTATAACTGTATATAATACTTTATTTAATAGGTAGATCAATATTTTAGGCATTTTAAGATTCTTTTCTGAAACTCTAATAGTTCTTCAAGTTTTAAAGTTCTGATTTTGGGAAATGTTCTAACTTATGAGCAATAATAAAGTGGACTACAATCTAAAAAAGTTTAAAACTAATGCTGTAAATGACAAATTAGTTCTTTGTGGAAGTTATTAAATCACATAATTATAGTTAAATAATAGCTTTAATGATTTTTATGTTTCCTTATCGTCAGTCATCAAAATATAATCTATAGCTGCACTGTAAAAGATTAATGAACTGGTTTTCTCTACATTTGCACAAAGTATTCTGTTTTGAGTATTCTATACTTAATTGAGTGGATTTCATTTATAAGTGTTGGCAAATAACATCTCAAAAAACTAAATATCTATTTTTGCTCAAATTATTTACTTAAAGATTTTTATTATTTTCTTTCCTAAAAATATTCTTTATGTGTTAGTAAAGGTTTTATTTCTACAATTAATAATAAGAGTACTAAACCATTGTTTTGTTATATACAACTGTACGCATACAAAAATGTTACGACAATAACATAAGAGTATTTCAGTTAAAGTACTATAAAGCAAATGATGTGATATAATGGATATAATAAAGAAAGAAAAAGTTGACAATAAGGTATAGAGTAAGTTCTCAAGTTATGAAATACCTAACCTAACCTAACCTAACCTGTACCATGTATATGAAAATAAGATTTTGGTCGATCATCTTATCGAAATTTAGTTCTTTCCAATCATTGACATATATTATATATGTATTCATATTTATGTTTCACTAGTTCTGGTATATTGAGAATAATTTTCTACTAATATTTCATAGAACAACACCTGAGCTAACAAATAATTAAATAAATTATTATTGAACTTTTTCAATGTCTCAGTTGATACTATATTTTGAACAAACAATGTGCTTATCATTGAGTCCCTTTTCAGCCACAATTAATACTAATAGTTAAAAGTTTTTAATTCAAATTTAAATTCATCAACAAATGAATTCATAGTATTCTACAGGTGTTCAAATCAATTTCATTTCAAAAGATATTTATTAACACTCATATCCATTGACATGAATGCAAAATGTCTTATTTTTTTAAACATGTAATACTTTGTCATATAAGTGTATATTCTTCGAATAGCTATTGAGTAAAAGGATTTAATTAGAGCCCTTATTTTCCAGATTAAAACCAGATTAAAACAGGAATAACTATTAGTATGAGCTCATATGGCAATTGTTATTTGAACCAAACCGATCTAATATTATTATCATTACTAAGACCCGGACAAATATGCACAAATATGCACGAATATGCACGTGAATAATGCCATTTTATTAGCTAATAAAGTAAAAAGCAAGTAAATATTGTTACTAAATATATAATTTAAAGTAAATTATTATATTTAATTATCAAATTTATAAGCTTGTTGTTGAGAGCTTAAAACGGCTAAATTGAAGATTAAAATCTAGTCTGGTTTTGAGGTGTGTGAAAATCTTAGCGGCTCCACAAAAAATACTATACTTAACTGAAATGATAATTTCCTTTTTTTAAACATTTTATTTTGATTATATTTGATTATATATCTAAAATATTTTATATAACTTATTTATCAAATAACTTAATACATATCAATGAGTTTTTTGAAAACAAACTTTTCTATAAGTTTAATATCAAGAGAGTAAGAAAACTATAACTGCTTTTCAATGATAAACTTAAAACACTTGAGCCATTCATTCTTATTACACGAAATAATAACATTTTCATTGTTTTACTTTATTTTGAATTCTTATAGTAATCTGATAGTAATGAATGACTAAAGTGTCTGAAGTTTATCATTGAAAAGCAGTTATAGTTTTCTTTACTCTCTTTATATTAAAGTTATAGAAAAGTGTGATTTTCAAAAATAACTCACTGATATTTACACTGTAGGACTGAAATAGTTCTGAACTTTAGAGATTCTGAAGTAGATCATAAGTTATAGCACGAAAAAAACAATAAAAAAACGTTTTCTTCAGCCAACTCCCTAATGAGAGGAGATCTCACCGAAGCCCATGTTAAACCAATGAGATTTTTACACTTAAATAGGAAAATATAAAGGCAATAAAACTTAAACCAAAAGTTCTATAATAATTATTGGCCAATAGATAAACGACATCAAACAGAATATTCCGATTTTTCACAACTCTAGTTGTAAAACACTTCAATATAAGACTTTTCTTAAGAAATAAATTTAGATTAGCGTTCATAAATTTAATAAATTTTCCACATTGGATTAAATTTAATATTTTATTTAATTTGTTGATTATAAATTTAAAAATACAGCAAAATGTTAAATAATAATAAACACCTTATTTATACACATTATGATTTCAGCTTTTGTTAGTGTTCTGCACTTTTGCTGTTCTCCCACTCAGAAGTGTTGCAATATAAGGGACCCACTATTGTAGGCAACTATTATTATTATGCTTGAGGGTACCGGATATCTATTGTGGATTTAACAGTTTAATCCACTATCCAGTGGTGGAGAAAAACCACCGAGAACTGCTTCGAAGTGGACACAACGCATATCAAAGAAATTACTGGAAACTGGGATTCGAACCCCAGAGCATATAATGCTCAGATTGATGCGCACTCGTCTGCTATGCACTTAGCCGACTCAGCTACAGTTAAAATTGTGTTATCATCGAAAACATTAGGGTCTCCCTTTGTCCATTTAGTGTTTTATATTTGCCATTATTCAAATCTGAATAATTAAATTCTATCGAATTATTATCTAATAATCTAGTAATATATTTAATTAAAAGCAATTTTTAAATAGTTTCATTTTTACTTTTTACTATCATCTATTTATTAATTAGCTCTGAAACACTAAATTTAATATTTGAATGCTTTGCAACGCTAGTTTAGATATATATTAACTTATATTTGAAGTCTATTTTCTGATAACAGAATTCAATGAAATGTATTAATGTGTGAAATACAAGTAATAAATATCTAAAGCACTCTTATATTTTTATACCTATACTTTAGTAATACAGGCAACTTTTTGATTAAGGTCCGTTTCCTCTATTATACATAAAAGCTATTATTACAAACATTATTATTCTAAGCTTTATATGAAATAGTAGTACAGACTGTATATAGAAGTAAATGCAAATAAATAAGTAAAATAAGTTTATTAAAGAAAACACAATTTTATATGAAAAGTATGAGGCAAACAAAAATATACTCTAATGTTAAGGACGTTAAGTAATACCGATAATGACTTAACTGATTATATAATACTATCTGATAATTGGAATTAATTTAATTTCTTATTTACTATTTTTATTGTAATCTTAATAAATAAATAAATAGTCTTACACTGCATTTTGAAACACAATGTTTTACTAAAACTAGTGTTCAATCGGTTCATTCGTATACTTAAATACTATATATTGAAAATTGCTATAATATGAAAGAACTTACTTTAGGTTATAGAGATGTGAATTAAAATAATGTTAACTGATATGAAATAGCGTGAAATCCATTAGCACTATGTTTGTGGATTGGAAGTGTCTTCAGAGATAGAACTAATTAACTCTTTGAAAGTGGCATCACATCATTGCGGTTAAACTTGAATCTCTGACGAAAGCGCATCACTTGTTCTCGTTCTGCATATATCTCTTATTCTTTAGACTTTTCTTTTGACTTTTCTTTTGCAGATCAGTTGCCAAATACTAATCACATCTGAGAGTCGTTTCTATTCGTTCCGTTTAAGGCTCAATGCATTTCACTTTTCCAAATCTAAAACGTATTGAATTGTATTAATAAGTTAGAAAAGAGAAGGCTATTGGAAAAATGCTGGCGAGTGAAGTGAACTTCCGAGTTAGCGATTCATTCATTGCAGTTTGCCTTTCAATTCTGTACAACTTTGTTGTCAGGTTACAGAACAGCCTATTTTATGTGATGTAGGGTGAAAAAGTAGCTTTTCATGCTTTACTGCTGATTCGATAGAATATTATCCCCTCTTATATGATCGAAATTAAGCTTACATTATATCATATATTCGCTGTATTACTCATCACTTGTTCCTCAAATTCTTTCTTGTGATAAATTCTCAGATTAAGTGAATTTATGATTATATTTTTCAATATAAATATGTTCACAACTTTATTA
The DNA here is from genome assembly GCA_033996565.1 of Nanhermannia nana. Lineage (NCBI taxonomy): Eukaryota > Metazoa > Arthropoda > Arachnida > Sarcoptiformes > Nanhermanniidae > Nanhermannia > Nanhermannia nana. The sequence goes on from JAUJYT010000112.1 coordinate 11,825, forward strand.
TAATTTCAAAAATCCTTAAAACATTATAGTATTTCCTTAATTATAACTCTTTACTGTGCTTTCAATCTGAATCAATAGTGAATTGTTATAGATCTGAACTAATACTTTTTTAAAGTTTAAACCAGTGCTTTGCATAGAGTGGGTAGACTCTCGACCCCTCCCCCCATATGATTTGTACAATGAAAACTTTTTTCACATTAGGCTTTTGTCTGGTTTTTACTTTATTGTATCAGAAGATTTTACTAAAACTTAAAATAAGACAATAGTTAAACAACTTATAAGAACAGATTTTTGAAGTTTTTAATAAAATATTTTTAATGTACTGTATTCTTATTATTTGTTTTAATTTATTAATAATTGAAGTGTATGGTTGTTATCGGCAATTTTGCCATAAATGTAAAGACTATTTTAATACGACTTTCATTTTTATTATATTAATAATTAGTTAATACTGTAGTAATGTTAATGCTCTCCTCAAAACTTGTTATTTAAATGATAGTAATTTTCTGTACTCTACTGTAAGGTCATTATACCATTGCAGTGAAGATCATCAACTGCTTTAACAGTTCTACAAAACATCACAGTTTTAATCTTAGTGTTTCTCCATAAATAGAAATTACTTGAAAATAGAACCAAACATATACTGTACCGCACAGATATTCTGAAAGTCCAATTGGCAGATCACTGCTCATTATTGAATAGTTACAGACAATCGTTGAAGTTTTTAGGAAAATGATCCATAGTTTCAATCAGTAAATTTTTTCCTCATTACCGGTATTTATTTTTAAAATAGCAGTAAATATGAAACGCATGTGAAGCAGAATAACATATGTAATCATACCTGGCAAGTCATAGGGTTGCTAGGGGTTGACCTCCCCCAAAAAAATTAGTTATTTTTTAAAAATTTTTTAGTAAAAAATTGTTATTTTTAAGCGGAAAAACGCGTTATGAAAAAATTATCTCGGAAAACCGGAGTGTTTTGACCCCCCCCCCCCTCAGATTTTCAAGAAATTCCGAAATTAACCCCCACCCAAAGGTTCAGAGCTTGCACAGGTATGACAGAAATACAGGTATAATAATAACTGTATAACTTGAAAACTGTAAAATCACACCGAATAATAATAACTTGAATAGACTGAATGGACAACTTTTATAGGCTATAATTATTATCTTTTTATTATCTATTAACTGACAAATTGATGAGAAAAAAAGAGGTTATAAATTAAATGAATTATTGAACAAAGTTATCAATATTACCAAAATGTGCTACTGTACTAAATGTGTGAATTCATTTTACTCACTTCATCGGTTTGAATGAGCACTTATGTGACACAGTATTTCGATTCACTCTAATAAAGGTTTCATTCATTGCTCAAAATTGTTTTAAAGAACATTAGTATCCCTTAAAAACTAACATCAATTTCATTCACTAATCATTGGATAAGTATTTGATTATTGAAAGTTAGGGTTGAGCTTCGATCCCAATGTTTAGTGACCCGCAAAGTTTCTTCATAACACAGCTAAAAAGGTTGGAACCGCTGATTATCTTAAAATTAAATTTTTGTTATTTAGTAAATGCTTACCGCAATGCAAATGCAACCGCAAATGCTGCACAACAATGCATAGCACTAATTATAGAAGTCTTTAATATAAACATAGTCTCAATTCGTAGTGTTTTCTGATTTCCTAATTTTGATTGATTTGTAGACTACATATTCGATCGGAAACGCATGCAATTCGAATGGTTAGACATCAAAGCAGTCATTAAATTCAATTCTTGTCTTGAGATTTCGATGTCTCAAAACAGTCCCAAAACTATTGTTTGTTTAGAGATTTTCTCTGGGATTTATTTAATTTTAGTGCTATTTTTTAAAATAAATTTATTTCGATTATTCTCATCTCTCTCTCTCTCTCTCTCTCTCTCTCTCTCTCCGTCTTCTAAATCTATGTCAGTCCTGTGTCAGTCTGTCTCTGTCTGTCACACACATTCAGTACCCTTTTCTATGTAAAAGATTTATTTTCCTCTTTCCCTAAATATAGAGGACTGAAAGTGAAAACTCTCACAAAGGAAACGATGCGTTGATTTGCTTTTGTGCAGTACTGGTATGCCTGCGATCGATCATTTCATTTCTCCTCTCGAGACTATTAATCGATATTTTTTAAGCGCATAGAATTTAAAATTTGTTTCTATTTGTAATAAAAATGAATTTAGAATTGTATTCACAGTTATTTACTTTCAAAAATTGAACGAAAGATAATATTATTTATTTAAACATATGTTAAACCTTTTAGATAACGTGCGACTTATACTAAAACTAGAACTTTTACTTCATGAGTAATCAAAGCATTATCTCATTTGTTTAAAAGTTATACAGCGGTTAATAAAAATGTCCATAGGCTTGAAAAAGCTAAGTCTGAGCCTAGGTTCGAAAACTCAGAGCCTAAGCCTAAGCCTGGACCATGTACGCTTCCATATCTAACACATATATCAGTTGGGTAACAATAAATTTGGGTGGCATTCAATTTCCTTACGAAAATTATTAGTAAAAATTGAAGACATGGCAATGTTTTTAAAACTGCTACAGACCTATAAAATTGGTTCAGGAAAATTTCTGTGGGCTTCAGCCCTCTTAGTCCACTGCAATATTATACATCAGTGATTAATTTATATATAGAAACTTATAAAAATTGTTATTTAATATAGAAATGTAAGACACAATTATTATGAATAAATCTAACTTTTATATTACCTGTACTTTTGTTATCTTTAAATATTTACTTAAATACTGCAAAATATTAAGTTGTGAATTAAGAAGAAGTTTTGCATACATGCTCTTCAGGCTTAACAGTATCAGCCACGAGCCTGAGGCTCAAAAAGACCCTCAAGCCGAACCTGGCGCCTAGGCTCAAGCTGGCCTCAATTCATGAACATAATTGCGGTTGTTTTTAATAAATATTGTACTTTATTAAAAGAATAAGCTCTGAATATCTTATTGTACAGTAATATATGTCTCTGATATCATATCGTCCTTAACGTACAGTATATGTATACTTACCTGTAATTCATATACAGCAATATAATCTTAACGAAAACTTTTTTTATAATATACATAAAAGTGTTTCATCGGATTACAACATTTGAAATGTCTAATGTATAACTTTTTTATTACTAAACTTATATTTGTAAATTATATATCATATTAAAGCTAAAAATGAATTTTTTTTATCATTTAATATATTTTTAGTTAAGACAAATATATTCGCTTTTAGAGCGCAGTCTAAAAATATAGCAAAAGATCACTCATTTTGCTTACTGTATTATAAAGAGTGATAAAATTTTATGGCTTAAGCCGAATTTCACCGAATATTGAAGCCGAATCCAAAAATTATTTCGCTCAGACCCAATATCACGCCGAATAAGCCGGAAATATGCTTTTTATGTTGAAATATAATGTTTTGGGGTATTTATGATTTTTTCAATAATTGCACAAACTGTAAATTCTGCTATTGTTTGTGTTAATCAAATTTTAACAAAAAGCGATAGTCAAACACGGAATATGATGCAAAAAATACTAAAAATGATATTTCTATAAGTACCGGTAAATATATATAAATAAAAATATTAAAATTTTATACGATCAAGTTTAGCAGTAAGCAGTCCAAACAATTGTCCACAATTCCATAGTTAGTGGTCTTATTAGAGTTATGATTAAAAGTAAGCATAAAATTTATATACAGTACGTTTTTACATAAATATACTGGAGAATTGAGCTCCAGAACTAACAAAGAAATGGAGACTGGAGGAGAACCTGAAATCTTGAGACTTTAGATAAAATCGGGAGATCTGGTAATCGTTAATACCTGTAATTGGCATTAGTTTAACATTTATGCCAATTCGAGTAATGATAACAACTTATATGACTATAAAAGTAGACATAATTGTCAATAAGGTTTAATTATTGTAAGTTTAGATTATATGCACCGGATATTGACGCCCAATTGAAAAAATCCTTCGGTTTATTGCTTACACGGAATTAGACTTTTACAATACTCCAAAAAACCTTATCACTAATTATAAGTAACATCTTTTGAAGACTTTGATTTCAAATATCTTTAAAATGATGAAAATCTATTACTAACTTCGGGTGTGCAACGACTTCCCGACAGTTGAATAGTCCATATTTAGCAAAAATCATTATATATTTATGATGTTTAGATTGAGCTCTGAGCCGAATGATCTTTTTGAAAATTAGATTAAGTAATAAAAAAACTGATTTTTAGCTTTAATTTGATGAAAACCACCAACTCACTAATGTTATGAGCCAAATCACTAAGAGAGAGGATCTCACTGAAGCCCATGTTGAAAACCAGTAAGATTTTTACAGGAATAACCCAGTGTCGGCGTAGGCCAACGTATAGGGCCATGGGTTGATGCACATAGCAATCAAAGAAAGCAACTCCAGGGGATCGAACCAACGACCCTTCGATCAAGAGTCCGATGCCTTTGAGTTTGCGCCACACACTGACTCCCCTTAATTTGATGAATAATTTGTTTAGTAATTTGAATTATAAGTTTAGTAATAAAAAGGTTATAGGCATTTCATTTGTAATCCGGTGTAACACCCTTTTATATATCTTAAAGAGGCTATACTTCTGAAATGAGTACTTACCCGTTAGTTCTTAGTATATAACGAAACAATTTAAAACATAAGAAATATTTTTTGTAACATAAGAAACATAAAAATAAAACGAAATAAACTGAGGAAATACTCATAACTGCTGTCAATAGTGTTTAAATACTGTATAAAAAGAAAGCCTTGTAAAAATACATAAAGAAAATACATTTTAGATGTTGTGATTGGTTCTACGAAAAAATATGGCATATTATTAAATTTATGAAATTAACATTTTTATATTTATGTCTAAAATAATTTTTTAACAAGAACTGTAGCTTTCCCCTTGGCCCACCAAAATGATAAACCGTAACCTAACTAATAATAGGTCGGTTAGCCTCCTACACTTTGCGTCTTCACTTTGGACAAGTGCTGGACAAGTGAGTCTTAAATATAGAGCTCAGCCAAACAATGAGGATGTTGGCTAATGTGGACAATTGCTTACAAATAATGTATTATTACCGGTATTATCTGTTATCTGCAAATGTATTTTTTGTGATATTTAATTATATAAAACTAAATGAAACACTTTTTCGTAATTTATAACTAAAAGCAGTGATGCATAACGCTCGAGCGTTTGGCGCTCGGTTGACAGCGGAGCGTGAGCACGCTTGGGTGAGCGCCAATTATATTACATTTTTTTATGAAACAATGTTTATATTTAATGAACATTAATCATTTTTAATAAAAACATATATTTAGTTTTAAACTATTTAAGCGTAGAATCGCGTACATTAATAAATATTTTATTAAAATAAAAGCAAATCTTGCGCAACAAAATGTCTCACGAATTATGAAATCAGCTAAATTGGCGCGAGGTTAACGCTCCGTATCCGAGCGTGAGCGCGAGCACGAGCGCCGAGCGCGTGCATCACTGACTAAAAACACTAAAAGAATCTCTCGTTAGCATTACTTATCTGCTATTAAGTATGGTTTGTAATAAAAAACTTTTAGACCACTACTGTTCCAGGTTTACTCTAACAGATACCTCATAGATATCTATGAATATATTTAGGTAAACTGGAACTGTAGTTGTCTAAAAGTTTTTTTACTAATAAATACTTATACGACTTTATGTACTATTAATTGAGCCTAACTTAACGGGTAAGATCCCTTCCTGTTTCAAGTGTCCAACTCTGCACAGTTAAACACTTGGCTAGTGTTAGGCCATGTGAAAAAGGGAGGGATCTTACGTTTGGCTCAATTAATAGTAACTTAAGTTATAACAACTGTTGTCACGAAGATAATGAATGAATTACTTGCGCAAAAAGGGAAGAGTAGGGGAGAACTGTATCACATATACTATTTATATTAAAGACGTTATTTATAAACAGAACCCAATTTCAAATTAGATTTGAGCGCAGACTCAATCCTAACACTTTATGATTATTATTGTACTGTACTCTATGTGATTATATGTTATATAACTTGTATTATTAATTAGTATTCATTTGCATACAGGTATGCTATAAAGTGATAACATTTACTATAATTTGTATAAACATTGGTTTTAAGTCTAATAAACAGTTTATATAATAATGATATTAACAAAAGCGGTCAATAATTATAAGTCATTGTTATTGAAACGAAAGAGCAATCAATTGAAGAGAATATTCTGTGCGAACAGTAAAAAGTTATTTCACTTTACAATTGATGGCAAACAAAACAACTCTATTAAACAAACTGTTAACAAAGTATTTATTTTTTAATTAATTATTAATTAATTAGAGACCAAATAATATGTAAACACTTCTTACGTATAGATATCTCGTGATTATCCAGTGATTGACCACACATTCGACGCGGTAGTTGTCGGCGCCGGTGGTGCAGGACTTCGCGCGGCGTTTGGTTTAGTAGAGAAGGGATTTAAGACAGCAGTGGTGACAAAGCTGTTCCCAACGCGGTCGCACACGGTTGCGGCCCAGGGAGGGATCAACGCTGCGTTGGGTAATATGGAAAGAGATGACTGGCGGTGGCACATGTTCGACACCGTGAAGGGCTCCGACTGGTTGGGAGATCAGGACGCCATCCATTACATGACCAGAGAAGCGCCCGAAGCTGTCATTGAGCTCGAGAACTATGGGATGCCTTTCAGCCGAACACAAGACGGAAAGATATATCAAAGAGCTTTTGGCGGACAGTCGTATAACTTCGGAAAAGGAGGTCAAGCGCACAGATGTTGTTGTGTTGCAGACAGAACCGGACACTCGCTGCTTCACACACTGTATGGCCAGTCATTGCGTTATGACTGCAAATACTTTGTTGAGTACTTCGCTCTCGACTTACTGATGGAAAACGGAGAATGTCGTGGAGTTATTGCTCTTTGTCTTGAAGACGGAACTCTGCATCGATTCAGAGCCAAGAACACAGTTCTGGCCACTGGAGGCTATGGCCGCTCATTCTTCTCGTGCACATCGGCGCACACCTGCACTGGTGACGGAACAGCAATGGTCTGCAGAGCGGGCCTTCCCTGTCAGGACTTGGAGTTTGTTCAGTTTCACCCGACAGGTATTTATGGCGCCGGATGTCTCATAACAGAGGGCTGTCGAGGAGAGGGTGGGTTTCTTATTAACAGTGAAGGCGAACGGTTTATGGAACGCTATGCGCCCGTCGCTAAAGACTTGGCCTCAAGAGATGTGGTCTCGCGATCGATGACAATCGAAATAAGAGAAGGACGAGGTTGTGGTCCACTTAAAGATCACGTTTACCTTCAATTACATCATTTGCCAGCAGAACAATTGGCCGCTCGTTTGCCTGGAATTTCAGAGACATCGATGATATTCGCCGGCGTTGACGTGACTCGAGAGCCAATCCCTGTCTTACCAACAGTTCATTATAATATGGGCGGCGTTCCCACCAATTTTAAAGGACAAGTCCTCACTTTTATACCAGGAAAAGGAGATGTAGTGATACCCGGTTTATTCGCTGCGGGAGAGTCTGCCTGTGCCTCAGTTCACGGCGCAAATCGTTTGGGTGCCAATTCATTGCTTGATCTGGTAGTGTTCGGTCGCGCCTGTGCTCACACTATCGCTGAAATTAATAAACCGGGCGAACGAATGGACGACTTGAAACAGAATGCAGGCGAAGAATCGGTTGCAAATCTGGATCATGTCAGACATGCCGACGGATCTATACCTACAGCCGAATTGCGTTTGAAAATGCAGAGACATATGCAGACACACGCGGCTGTCTTCAGGACTGGAGACGTTTTGAAAGAGGGCTGCCTTCGAATAGATGAGTGCTTTCAAGAACTTTCTGATCTTAAAGTAAGTTTGACTTTTGGGCCCATTTGGGTCCGATTCACCCCTATTGTTGAGTCTCAATGTGTTCTAATATAATATAACTTTGACTTTGTGTACTGGCATTTCATTTATATATAATTAATCTATAATTAGCGCACAAATTATCAATACCTAGTGTTGACTGTCGGCACTCCATTTACAACCGCGCCCTTAAACAAGTTTTATAACATTTTCATTATCATTAACATCGAGTTCTTTATCTGAAACAGTTGTTTATTGATTTATAAAACTATTATTAAATTCCTTTCATTAAAAATGGTTTCCCTATAAAAAGAATATATTATTGAGAAAGACTCCAATTAAGCTCATTAAATGATCTTTAACATGACCCCTCAGTGAGTATGGCAACCCATGAGTTTGAGAACAAAATTCAAAAATTCAAAATTAATATAAAATCAAAAAATATTTTATTTCTATGCTATTCCGCAATTGAGTCAGAAAATCAATTATATGTTAACTTTGAATCATTTGATTTGAGCTTAAATATAAGAATGTTAGTTATCTTAAACACAATTAATAAATAAATATTTAAAATGATGCTCTTTTGCAGGTCAAAGACAGAGGTCTCATATGGAACACCGATTTGATAGAGACGTTAGAATTGCAAAATTTAATGCTTAACTCGTTGATGACCATAAATGGTGCCGAACAAAGAAAAGAAAGTCGTGGCGCACACGCCAGAGAGGACTTCAAAGATCGTGTCGATGAATATGACTATTCAAAGCCACTTGAGGGCCAACAGAAACGTCCAATAGACCAGCACTGGCGTAAACATACTCTCGCTATAGTTGATGAAAAAGGAAAAGTAAAGCTATGGTATAGACCTGTTATTGATGAAACATTAGACCAAGAATGCAATACAGTTCCGCCCGCTATTCGAGCCTATTAGAGTCTTACGAAGAATGTCATCAAATACTTATTTATTATGGCATAATATATATAATAATAGATAACATAATCGGAATAAATAGTTATTTTATTATGAGTTTAGATGAGATTAAAGGCACTCAAATACAGGTTTATAAGTTTTAACATATACTTAATGTAAATATTAGTAAATATTAACTAAATTTAGTGTTTTCTGTTATAATAAATAATGTATTATTGCTGACCAGAATTATGCCATTTTTCATCAAATGTGCGAATTGTACTGATTTTAAAAATCAATTTTATATAATTCTTAATGTTTGTAATTTACCGTATGATTGCTCAGTAATGTCTACTGTAATGTGACGATTGCTCATAACTTTCAGTTTAATCAGACTCATAAATTACAAGTTATAATCCATAAAATTTATATGGGTTTATATGTTCAACTGGCACTCATTGTTGTGAAGGTTCTCTTACAGCACATTATGTTGGGTCTGTCGTGAATGGGTGTCTTGGGTAAGCTCAATATCTTCATATGAAATAAGATTTTAGATCTAATATATTTGTAAACTGAAAAGTTAAAAAGTTATCAGCAATCAATTCACGCCTTTATACATAAGTGCCCTTTAATAACAGTATGTTTAGTGCACTTTAGGGTTCAAAATAGATATAGAAATTCATCACTAAGTCATGTTTACACAATCATTACTTAATCTCTATTATAATGAATAAGTTAAATGTCAAAATAGCATTTAGTATTGATTGTAGTTCTCTCTCTCTCTTTCTCTCACTGCAATGGCATGTTTGATGATAAGACATTCTCATTGTATTGAAAGCACCTATAAATCTGTTTTTGATTACAATACATGAAAGAAATACTTTAGTATCAAAATATCGCGTATTATCCAATCCGGGATGTATTGTTGAAATTGGCGACAATTGTTTAGGCTTACATTGTATTGGAGTTTATTAGAACTTATGTATTGAACAATACACACAAATTGCATACTAAACCAATTTTGATTGCATTTTTTGAATGTTGGAAATGCGAACAATTGAATAACTACCACATACTGGTAGTATCAGAATATACATCAAACATACCAAAGACAGAGTTTCTTAAGTGGCATTCAATTGCGTTAAAAACAATTAAATATAATTTATTTTCGAACGAATCCTCTCAAACAGTTGTGTCTAAAAATATTGATATTTGAGAGCCATTTGATATATTAATAAAAGTTTATATTAAGTTTTTAGTCGGACTCGAAGTAAATGTCTATTTATGCAGTATTTTCGTGTTAATGACTAAACATTTTAAGATTATAACAGTAATAAAAGTGATAATAGTGATGATCCACTTATTAGTGCATTGAGTTTGCATAGAATTAATATAACCTAAATAGATGTGCGAACGACTGTCTCATAATCTTAAGATCAACTTTTGAGGCAATACTTATAAATATTAAGTTTAAATAAAAGACGAATAATAATAAAATTTAAAAGAACTGAAATAATTGTATCAAAACTTGAGATGACTTAGTCTTTAGTGGTGTTGTGCTTTCCTTTTACGGGCGGCCAACATATCATAGAAAGGGTTATGACTAATACTAGTCTTAATGCCTTTAACCCATTCATCTTTTTCTTCAGCAGTGGCGGCAGACATGCGATAAGTGGTGTGTCTGCCTTCGATGACCTTTCCGTCGGCATCTGTCTTACAGGCTTTGATGACCTCTCCGTGACCGGCAGCAGAATAGAGCTCAAAGCAGTGCTGTTTAGAGCCTCTTTCGTTGCCATCTCTGACCTGGACATTCTCTAATGGAATGATACCGCGCGGCTCCTTATCAGTGGTGTATTCAAAATAGTACAAACACTTGTCATTCAGTATAAACCATCTCCTTTTCCAGCTCTTATATCTTCCGCCCTGTTTCCAAAGCCAGCCCTCTCTGTCCGGATTGAAGAAAGTATGCATCAAATCGTTGCCATCGTCTTCAGGTATTTTGAACGGTTCCTGTTTGATGCTGTCGTACAAACTCTGTAACAGCTCTTTAGGCAGATCTCCGCCGTTATTGATTCCGCGATTCATTAAAACAAACTTATCAGTAGTGGGTCTGTCTTTTACACTGGGGTTGTGTAGGGCTGTGTTCAACATAATGATGGAAAAGCTCAACACATAACAGGTATCGGTATTACTAAAGACTCCAGGATTTTGTTGGCAATAACGCGCCGCAAACTTTTCCATCATTCGGTCGATTTTCTGCGCCTCACCCGGAAGTCGAAAGGACCACAAGAATTGACGCAAAGCCTGAACTAATATCAAATTCGTGAAGTCGTGTAATTCTATGAAAGCGTCCAAAACTTTTAAGTTAAAGTCTATTTTTTCCCCCAAATAGACCCCAATCGCTGTCTTATTAAGTCCTTCGCCTTTCAATAGAAACTGCGCCACATCTTCAGCCGTGTTCGTCACCAGTGAGTTCGCGATCAGGTATTCGATCCCTTTTTTCGGGTCCATATTAAACCTCTTCTTACCGATTGATAACTGTTTCGCTTTTGTGTTGACTTTCGTTTCGTCGTTAACTTCAAGTTTGGACATCTCTTGAGTAACGCATGAAATCTCATCTTTTAATTGTTGTATTTCTGCCAATAATTCCGCTTTTCTTCGTCTTATTTCTGACAACAATTGCTGCTCTTCTGCAGTCAAATCAGACAAATGAAAACAACTCATCATTTCGTTCATTGAACTATTGTTTGTATTGTTATTATTATTAAAATTATTTCTTAGAACAGAATTATTACTAATATAAGGACTGTTTGAAGAACAAGAACTCGAAGTATTTCTCATAGTTATCGTCACTGAAGACATCATCACTTCTTAACTATTAATTGACGAACAAAAACATTATTTATATTATTTACTAATTATTAATACATTTTATTGATTATCAATGCTATCAATGAAGATATGTTTGTCTCATAAATGGTTCGCTTCTTTGGTTTGTTTATTAAATGAAGACTAAAATGAAAGTCAAATCTATCTGAGAGTTGATTATCAGTAATGAGAACAATAACAATGGGAGACAATAAATAAGAGATGACTTCCTGTGAGAACCAGTTCTCAATTCACACAATTAAAAGCCAAACAAACGAAACGCCTTTCTATATAACCATAATATGGTTTCCATTCACAGCATTCACACAGTCTTTATATCTGTTTATATATTAAATATATTAATCATTTTAACATTTCTTCTCACGAAAAACAAAATATTACTATATATACGACATATACGAGGACTTAAGGCATAAGTTAATGATAATGATTGGCAGCAAAGCAACGAACGGATGCCTTTAGGCCTAAACTGTTTCCGATGTGAACAGTATTCTCATCACTGCCATCACTGCTATTAATAAATTATTTTATTTTTTACTTTTCTATCAATTTTGTTATCAATTTTTATATCAATAGTATTTGTGTAGTATTTGTGTAGTATTTGATACAAATATTGATAAGCATTAGCGTTAATACCTGTACAGTACGTACAATAGATACACAAATATTTATTGTACAATAATTTAGAAATAACACTAAAGTATGGCTTAGTTTACTTTTTTGTAGAGCTCTAAACAGTATTTTATGGCAATAAATTAATTACTGATTGGGTGACTCATATTCACTATCTTAATCTTCTTAAAGACTAATTAATACTGAATAAGTCATTTGTAGATAAATTATGTGTCGCTAAAACTGGTATAGGGGTCGGTAGGGGTCAAAGCCAAATGTGACCAAAGCCTTTATATGGAGTGATTCGGTATAGACAGTTGTGTTATAGATGTGTTATTATTATAACAAAACGATATTTTTGTGCAAAAATAAGTGAATTCTATGAACAAAATAGAGAACTGAATGAACTAAATTGTCATTTAAACCAAACATTATTAATGGATAATACCTTAGATCTAATCTGCATTCGCTCTGTATTTAGGTTTTAAGCTCAGTTGTGTAGTTCTTATCAGTGGCGAAACTAGCATAGGGGCAGGTGGGCATATGCCCCCCAACTCAAATTAAAAGTTAACTAGTTTTATAAAAAGCTTTATTATATTGTATTTTTTAGCTTGAATTATAATGCGTTCATAGAATGAATGAAAATAAATTGCCTGTAAGTTCTGTTCCTTCTATTGAGCATAATTGTAGTATTGATCAAAACACGCTCAGAAAAGCCTAGGCTCTAATCTCGGCCCGAGAGCATTTTCGAGCCTACAGGCTCATTATCAGGCTCTGAGGTATTTGAGCCTAGGCTCGTCAGGCTCTAGACTGTTGAGCCTGTAAGGTTCTCACAAAACTTCACACTAAGCTATGAAATCATGAGTTGTTTTACTTTCAAAGTTTATAAATACAAATTACTTAAATTCCCCTAAAAATCCCGAATAACAAGCTTTTTAGGGAAAATCAGTTTAAAACTAAGCTTTTAATAAAAATCTTAAGTTAGACATTATATTTCAATATGATATTTAAATTAACACTTTAGTGCTCAAAATCAGGGCTTTAGGGCTCAGGCTCAGTCTCTGGCTCCAAGTATTTCGAGCCTAGGCTCGCCAGGCTCAGGCTCGAGTTTATCGAGCCTATTTTGATCATTAAACTTTTTTATGTTTATGCCCCCCCAACCAAAATTTTCTGGCTTCGCCACTGGTTCTCGTGTAATTAAGCTCTGTTAAGGCAGTTAAGTAGAGATAACTTGAGTACTGTACAGTATTGCTTTTAAGAAGTTATTTACCAAAAGGTAATTAATTTTAGTTTAAGTTAAAGTTTTAGGAACTGAAATATTTTTAGTTAAATTTCAAGTTCTCTTTCAGTTTTTAAAATTTAATTGTTATAAACTTTACAGTAATAAAACATATCTAAGTTTATCACTACTTTTACTAAAATGTATTTTATTTTTATTATTATTTGAAATTTATTATTAATTTAAAACGTTTTAAACAATAATAAAGTAAAGTTAAAGCATATCAAAGAAAAAAGATTAAGCATTAAGAGAGCAAATCAAATAAATTGCCAGTAACTCATTCGACCCATTCATGGAAATAATTTTGCAAAAGCATGCGTTAAAAACTAAAATAATTTAAGTTTATAACTTCTATTTTAGTTTAAGTTAAGTTAACTTAAACTAAAATGGAATTAAAGTTAACTAAAATGATATTCAAATTACACTGAAATGATAGTTAACTTAAAAAGGACTGGTATGAATCGTATGGACGTACGGATAGTATGGATATAGCGAAGAACAAAGTTCACAAATTGGATACACTGTCAAAAATAGCGTTACATGGGGTGAGCTGGGGTCAAAAGTAGCCCATTTTGTGTTACATCGTTTGTTTACAACACTTATTGAATGACATGCTTTTATCGTTTCAGCACTTTTTGTTATATGACTTTTATATATAATAATTATAAGTTTATATGCTTTAAATATTTCTATGTATTTTATAAAAAAAAAGTCCCAAATCATATGCATTAATAGTTTTACACGATATGAACGAAACAGTAATATTAGGTATTATTTATAGTTAACCACATGTTTTATATTAAAAGTTCTGTCATTTAAATTAATATTTTATTGATTTAAGTGATAATTATATATCAATAGATATATACAGATATATACAGATATTATTATTATTATCAGAACAATGAAAGTGAAAGTATTGAGTCGTAGTTCTTATGACTATTTGAGAGAAACAAAACATGATATTCATAAAGGTATTAATTTTTATAAAATATTAAATAATATTATAATTTAATTATTAATTATGATATCTCTAATTGAATGGACTGTACGTATAGTACAACGCAATTATAGCCCACACTTACACCCTTTCGAAACTGGTCGCGAATATGAGAGAGCATTGAATTCCGTAAAATTGGACAAAATATTCGCGAAACCATTGATGGGTTCACTTGAGGGCCACTCAGATATTGTGCACACTATGAGTAAACACCCGAATAAGTTGTCAGTCGTGGCTTCGGGTGCTTCTAATGGAGAGATAAAGTTATGGAATATTACACATAGAAAATGCATTCAAACGATTAACGCTCACAATAGTATAGTCCGCAGTATTTGTGTCCCAACTCACGGACAATACATGTTTTCAGTGGACGACTCGCTTAATATAAAACAATGGAGTTTTGCGTGTCTTGAAAACGATCACGAGTTTATGGAATCAGATAATGACTCAAATATGGAACCGATTAACACAATAATAGCCAAAACATGTATATTAGGAATGGATAATCACAGACACAAACCATTACTCATCACTTGTGGTGATAAAGTAGAGCTTTGGGAAGAGAGCCGAACACAGCCGTTGCGGACCTATGAGTGGGGCGTCGATTGTGTTAATTGTATTAAATTTAATCCAATTGAAACTGACATTTGTGTCGGTTCTGCCAATGATAGAAGTGTTGTATTATATGACACGCGAATGTCTGACCCTTTGAGAAAAGTTGTGCTTCAAATGAGAACCAATTCTCTGGCCTGGAATCCAATCGAAGCTTTCGTTTTCACCACTGCTAATGAGGACAATGAGTAAGATTTATAATTATAATGAGGGTTCTCCAGAGGGGGTGTACACCCCCTCTGGAAACTTGAAAAACTGAACCCCACCCCCACCCCCCTGAGGTGCTTCGCGAACGCTGGTTATAATACCGTTAATTATTATAACATTAAGAATCACTTTGTTTTGGATAAACTCTTCATAATTAGCTTTAAGTCCAATAGAAAGTTATAGTAATTATTAAATGAGGTCTAATTAGAGACATTATTTCGGGTTTTATTTTTCAAAAGCTTTTTCAGGTTTTATAATGAAAATTTACAAATTTTTCATAATTAACAATTAGAAAAATTACATTCAATATCACCATTAAAATAAAGAATTGTATTGATTCGCAAATTAGCAAAGAATGCAATAGAAAACCAGTTAATGCTAACAAACAAACCTTTCAATGTTTATGGCTTTATATTCAAAGATAACATTAGCTTAAGATTGTTAATTATGGGCAAAATTCGGGTTAAACCCGAAATAATCTGCCTCAGGTCTAATGTACTCTAAATTACAGGTACAGTATTGTATAATATATTATGTCCTTTAATTCATTTTATTTGATTGAACAGTAAATACTCGTACAGTATTTGCAACTTATGAGACATACTTTCCTCGAAGCCCACGAAAAACTCAGTGCATTACTAATTGTTTATAAAAATATATTTAATATAATTTATCTGATTATTCGATATCTTTACTTTGTCACAAAAAACGTTCGGTTTATTCTCTGGCTTTCAATGATATTACTGATTACAGTTGCACTCTGTAATGGAATAAACAAACTTATTCTCAAACAGTTCTCAGAGTCCCTTTCAAATAAACGGCAAAAATAGTTGAACTTTTCTAAAGCCTCATTTTAATGTTTATATTTAAATTACCTGACCTGCACAGATGTGCATACTTTAGATACTGTAAACGTCTCTCAAAGTATAAGTTTAAATATAACGCTAATATCGAATAAGCGCTCATTTTAAGAAGTTTTCGCGTATTAGACAATTCGTATTGATCTTCAGCACATATTTAGTTTGATATTAATTTTACGATAATATATGAACATATAATTGCAATTACATTCGCATATCTGTCTATCCATTTGATATACTGTAAATCAATATTCCATAAGATTTGTTTACTTATTCTCAATGGAACTTTGGGTACTCCAATAATTGGCATTTCATTTGGATCTACTTATTAGACTGTATTTACAATGATAGATATGTTCGCAATATTTACAATCCCTTATTTATAGAGCTATTTCTAAACATAGTCTCTCTTGAGAGTAAATAGAGAGAAAACATTTATTAGTGTTTTCAGTTAAGTTTTGTTGTAAAGAAGAATACCATTAGTTTGTGACGTGTTCTGGTAATTACCAAAGCTTTCACTTTTTCAGAGACAATTTCACATAAATTCTGAACTTTATTTTAAATATTAAAGATTAAAATATTATCTCTCATATGATTTGTAAATTCAAGTATTTCTATGTCAGACATTATGTGTCAATCATTAAAACGATATATTTTTATATTTAAGAGTCAGTGAAGGTTAAGCCGAGTTCTAAAGTTATAGTGAATGTGTTCGTAAGAATTGCACAAATTTTGATGTAAAATCTGATCGTTTTATGAGTTTTTCATGAGTCGTTTTTTTTAATTTTGCAAATATTTTCCAAATTCTTGTTCAATGACAAAGTAAACAATACTTAAAAGAATATAATATTTTTTATTTTTATAAAGTTGTTTTGGGAAACATTTTCTTTTACTGAGAATTGAGACACATTTAAAATGATGTTTTGTTGGCATAGTTTTTATTTTATGAGAATATTTCTACCAATAAATTCTTAAAATTCAAAGAAAATCTGGTTTTTGTGAGAAAATTTGTATTTTCTGGAATTCAGAAAATTTGTTAAATGGAAAAATTGTGATTTTTTGCAACATTAAGATTCGCTCATTTTTTGTTGAAATTCCATGACTTGTTCGCATTTGAAATATGATTAGCGACAAACACCGCTCCAATAATTACATTTTTAATCAAAAAAGCAGTTCTAAAATGTTATGCTTATGAGAAAATTGTGTGAACCACTGACCCTACCGTTATACCTGACTGACTCAAACTCAATAAAGCTCTATATTTTATTACCGGTAGCTATAGATAGCGTTGCAAAATACCAAATTTAGTGCTTTTAGAGAAAATTTAGTAAATTTTTGACAGAAGCAGATCAACTAATTAAAGATTTCATATTTTGTTATCAATTCAATATAATATTATATTATTAAAAAATAATTTAAAACTATTTTATATTTGAGAGTTCAATTATCCCTAATATAATACATTACAATTATGGGAACTTAACAATAGTCAAAAAATAAATTTAGTACTAAATTTAGTGCCTTCAGAGAAAATTTAGTAAATTTAACAACGCTAGCTAGAGCTCTACAGAGTACAGTACATCTACAGCTTTATTCTAATTTTGAGCTATAGTTCAACTTACAGTATATTAAGTTTAATGCCGCAGATTCTTAACTAAAGAAAATCCAGTTTCAGTCGCTGTCTCTTAAGAATAGAAAATTTTAAGCCCAAAAGTTCTTTTTTCTTATTTATTTTCTAAAACATTTATAGTTTATGTTAATTTTTATATCAAATTTTTATTGATTTGAAGGTTGTGTCTGTTTATTCAATTTGTAAGTCAATGAATTTTAAATCAATAGTTTAGTGTTCTTCACAATGCGTGAACTAAATTAAATACATTGTCCATTAATTGCATATTAAATTTATGATATAAAATAAAACATTGTGTCATATCTGTTCACTTTATAAGCTATTCTTATGAGTTTTAGAATTTAGACCAATTATGAACAGCGCCAAAGATTTAATGAAAAGTGTTCTTTCGAGACTTCT
>JAUJYT010000113.1:0-30104 GCA_033996565.1 Nanhermannia nana
AAGTTTCATAATAGCGATGGGTTTGTTTGGATGTTACACTCCAGGCTATAATAGCACAATAGTTGATATGGCCCCAGATTTTGCGGGTGTACTCACTGGTTTCACCAATTTTGTTGGAAATTTGCCCGGTTTTATTGCACCATTAGTAGCGTCGGTTTTTTATTCTAATGGAGTGAGTATTATTAAAATTGTTAAAATGCATAATATAGTATTGAACTCTTAAAATTTTATCCGTTTTGAAAATTCGGTAAAGTTTGCCAAAAATATTTTCATTTAAATTCTGAATTTTGTATATACGTATATAGATTCTAGTTGTATATAATAAAAAAATATATTTGTATACCTATTCCTATTTCAGTTCTGTATAATATTTTACTTTCTATTCTATTCTCATTTAAATTCTTGAAAAAATTTATTTCTATTCTCTGAATAGAAACACTCTAATGTGAATAAATTCAAATATTATTTTAAGAATTGTAATTGATATTAATATTTTTTTTAATTAGCATACGTTAAAGAACTGGTCGTGGGTTTTCTTTATTTCTGCAGGGACTTATGTTTTGGGTACTATTGTTTATTGCGTTTTTGCCACCTCAAAGTTACAAACATGGGCTGTTCATAATAAATCAGAATTATATGATGAATGTGAAGATAAAAACAATCTATAAATATTATTCTATGGGATGTTAATTTAAATCACATTTTTAGCAATAAAAATTTGATTCTCTTTAAAAATTTCAACTTTTATTTTAAAAATTTAAACTGATACATCTTTTTAACTCGTGCTGTGTAACAAAACAATTATATAGATTTTTCATTCTCTGCCCACCGCCGGTCTTTCTTGTAAATTTTTCCTTTATTATAATATTGAGAATATATCCAATTAGTTTAATTTTGTTTCTCTGAACAAAACTTTTCTAATTAAATACTAACAAAATATTTCTAATTGTAAAATATGTAAATTTAATTTATTATAAAACTGTTAAATTATTATCTCAATCTCTGATATAAATAAAAACATGATTTTTGAGCTATTATGTGTCAACGCCGTTAGAAGGTGTTACAAATTATTTAAAAAGTTTTATTAACATAATTTGTTTTATTAATTATAATCAATCGCATCAACCTGTGCTCTTTTGTCTTGTGAAAACATTTTATTAACCTAATCGATTAAATATACCGTTTATTTAAAATAATCAAATTAACTTCAAATAATTGATCTTTGATTGAGGTGAGTTAACCGCATATTATTAAAGTAAGTTATGCGATACTTTGTATTTTTTCAAAAGCTATGTTGCCTTTAATGCAATATTATACAAAGGGATACAATCCCTGAGTGTATTATTTTTAGAAACATATCCAAGTATTTTATTAAGTAATATCCAATTAAATGAAACCTAATTTTATTTAATTCATTTGAGGAGATAAAGTAAACTAATCAAAAGTTATTAAGTTAGTCAATATTAACTTTTATTATACTGTATTAGGTTTCAATATATCACAGTTCAACTGTATTATTGGGGAAAATACAGAAAAGTCATTAACGTGTAGAAATACAATATATCTATTGTTTTCAGTGAAATGAGTAAAAATTTGAAAATACAGGACATGTTTATGAAAATATAGTTTCTATTCATGAATCCAAACGATTAAAAATTAGAACTCATGAGAATTCATATTAAATTTTGGGTATTTTACAGCTATATTCAGTAAATTTGTTTCCGAAGAAGTCCAGACTCTGGGCCTGTCTCCTAATGGTATAATTCATAAAACTCCATATACAGTATGTATAGCAGTAATATATTTTTCACTTCCGCCTAAGAATGATTGGGAATGTTTTAATTCAAGAGTTGGCAATAATATAAAATAGTAAATGAACTATTGATTCATTTTATTATGAAATATTTATTCTACGATATACTGCACAATATGGTTATATTAACATATTTACCTGCATCGCAAGTGCTGGTCGTTTTGTCCTGTGGTTTGATATCCACTGGAAAGCCCACTATAGCTTTGAGGGTTATCTTGAATGTGTGACGAAAGATCTTGTAAACAACGCTGTAACCTATTATGATCACACTGAAGGCTATTATATGACTGCCCATCGATAAAAGTCAAGGCTTTCAACAAAAAGATAATAAGATCAAAATAATAACATCATTCAAATTAAGTTTTTATGCTTTGAAATAAATTTAATTTAATCCTTAGAGGAGTGCCATAAAGGGCTCAATAGTTTTTCAAGGGAATGAAGAAATGAATGTAGAATTAGAGATACTTTGTCTCAATGCAATTCTTGCGTAATTAAAATAAATGTTAACTTCGTATTAGCTTTTACTTTAAATATTTGCTGACTTCAAAACTAATAACAATAATTGAAGAAAATAGTTAATTATGTTTAAGTGTTTAGATTACAGCCCGATTTAAAGTCGTTTATGAAATACTGTGTTATGCAACGTAATGCTTTGAAAATACTTTTATTTCACTTATACTTTCGAGAGTCCAAGTAAAGCAAATCAGAGAATATTTGGATTCATTAAATTAAAGTTAATTTTATTAATAACTTTTTCAGTTACAGATTAGAGAAATAGTAAAACCCATCCCTAAAAATAAAATAATTTTATTATCAGATTTCAAATTTTTAATTACAAAACAATTTCCACTTTTTAAAAATCCTTCAAAAGTTGAATGCAAAAAACCAGAATAACTTCAAACCAGAAGTGTAAGTTGTAATTTATATGGATATATGTATTCACTTTCAAGGAGATAACAGATAACAGTTTGATATGAAAAAATTTTTCATTAACTTCATCCTTGAAGTGAATTAATGCCGTAATTTTTATAAATGATCAAAAGTTTAATATTATAATCAAGCAGTGAAGTATTTTCTATTTATAAGTCTGTAAAATTGAATGTTAAGAAGTGAGCAAACACTTAAAATGCAGTCGATTTTTTAGAGACTTTGAAGGTCTTTATTATTTTTATTTATATGAAAGATAACTAATTAATATATATTAATATAAGTAATTTTGGAGGAATTGCATATTTTTTAGAGCTATGCAACACATAATTTGCTGAAATACTAGTATAGTAATAATGTCTACAAAGATTACCTAAATATTTATATATTACAAGTAAAGGGTATTAAGTACATGTATTTATATAATACTGAAAAATCTAATGCTTAGTTTAATAAATACTTTTAATTAATGAATAATAAATTTAAAATGTAATTTATTAACGCAAAATCTATAATAAAACGCAAAATGATTTATTATTTTTATCTCTGACCAACAACAATGCATTATTGCAAGCATATTGCAATATATATGAGGATGTACTTTAATGATTTCGAAATATTCTAATCCAACTAATAATTAAGCATTTATAGTATTTTTAGTGCAGCACTTGTTGTATAATATATATAATGCAATAAAATTTTATGCAGTTATTTTGCGACTTCAAAATAAAGAATCACTTTAAAACAATAAACTATTACTTAAGAATTATTACATAAGTTTTGATGAATCACTTCAGAGAAAGACCTGATTTATATTTTAATTATATGAAAAAAAGAATTATTGAAAATATAAAGAAAACTTACCGTTAAAAATAAAAATAGTCCAAAAAAGAGCATAACTTTTTAACAATTTAATCATTTTTTCATTGAACGAAAACTGGTTCTCAGACAATTAAAAAGCCTTCACTTTAAAAACATTTAGCGCACAACTGAAAGTAAACATGAGGTATGAATTAGAAGAGAGTAACAAAAACTGCATGTTCATAGTCGTTCACAGGTATGGGCAGTAACGAGATTATTAAATAAATAGTAATATTTACATCAGGTATTGAATCAGAGATTGGATGAATACATCGGAATAAGGTGTGGAAGAGAGGCAACAGAGAAAGTTACTCATGTTGTCACTTTCCTTATGCTAATGTATACCCTTTAGTAGTACAGTTACTGTAACCATCATAATAACGCTTCATGTTTGTCATTTTATTAATTATTATTAAGAAAACTGATTATATAATGAGTAACTTATTTTTCTTAAAATTCATTTATGATAAAACTTCACGGAAAAGAAAGCTTTTAAATTTCAAATTTTCATAATCCTTTATTATTCTAATAGATAATGAAAGACATAAAGTGCTTTAATAAAAAAGTTATTTAATCGAATCCTAAAATAATTATAAAATTTTTATTAATAGGTTTTAACACATTTTCTTCAAATCAATTATAAATGAACTTAAATTCACAGATTATTACTGTATTAATAATAAGAGATAAGCACTAATATGACGGCTACTGCAACACAACTATAATTTTCGATCTTATTTTTCATCAAACAATTTTGTTTAATACATAATTTCATTTTTCTATTGAAATTCAAATATTACCCCATATATTATAAAATAATTTACCTTTTACTTTAAATGAACAAAAATAACTTTTCTGTCAATTTTTAAAAAGCATTTTTTTACAAAATGATAAAATGAGTGAATATTTTAATAATAATGACCAAAGGGCGGATAATAAGCAAGCAAAATATTCAGAAAAAGTGCTTAAAAAAGCATGAAAAAAATGACAAAATAAGCAATAAGCATAAAAATTTGAACAATTGAATACTGAATTAAAGGATTAATTGATTAACATGATTTTTAAGACTTATGATAAAATTAGAGAGTAAATACATGTAAAATATTTATATGAATAGAAATTAATTTCATAAAATTAGTAATTAACATTGGAAAAAAGCTTTTTTCTAAGAAAAACCTTCTAATATATCTGATTTAAGCACAAAAATCATAAAACTAAGAAATAAGCAAGCATGAGGCCAAATCGCCCTTTATAAGCAAATAAGCATGCAAGTAAGCATTTGCTTATTATCCGCCCTTTGATAATCACTGTCAGTTGTATAGGTACAACATTTATGTGTTAATAAATTAAAATTTTATTCATTACTCTATTCTAAACGCATTAATAAAATAAACATTTTTATTACATTTGGATTAAATTTCTTACCAATTTTATAGAAATGAAGTTAATATAACACTATTTAAATCCAAAATTATGGTTTCTACAGGTGCATTATATGAAATACACTATCGAATTGACCTCATATTTTGATAATGTAATACATTTTTATTGAAAAACATATTAATAGAGATACAGATCTGTACTACGTTTGAATTAAAGCATAGGGAACATGTTCTCTGAAATCAATATCTTTTCATAAAAAATATTCTTACAGTATTACATACTTGTATTGTATTTAATAATAAGCTATAAAAATGTCATTTAATGAGTTCTATAAAATTACTCTGTCAATCAAAAGTAGGAAATGTTAGGATTATTTGAATAAAATGTCTGATTAAATAATACATTTTTCAATTTTATTTTCAAGTAATGTAATTAAGCAAAGCTCGAGCTTGTAATAAAATTTTGGTTTTTCATTATAGAATTAATGATTAATATGTCAATATGTTGTGCATTCATTAATTTGTTTGTATGCAAATAATATCTAACAGATGGGTTTGAAAGGAAACTCTAACAAAATTTTATCGCTAAACGAAATACATTGTACTGTACAGACAAATGATTCTAAAACTCAATTTAGTTATTGGTAGTCTGTTTATGATTTTACAAAATCTTCAATTTGTTTGAATTGAAGTCTAGAATTTTTAATTATAGCAAAAGAGATGAACGCATATTTGCTGAACGATATTTAGGCATTTCCTTCACTGCATTGAATCCTGCATTAAATAAACTTGTAATTTGAGAGCAATATATCTATTGAATGCTTACTTTTAATTGTAATGTAGATTCAGCTCCTAAAACATTATGAATAAAGTTCAATGACATCAACCTATACCATGCAATATAATAATTAGATTAAATTGACCAAAACTCAAATTAAAACATTGAAATAAGTTTTTGAAATTCAATGAATTATTATTACAAAAATACTATAAAAACTACTGAAAAATTCTAAACTTCTGTTATAGGAAAAGTTTCTTAACTTCTTTAATGAATAAACAAGGTGCCCCCCATTGCACCGTAAAGGGAAAAAGGTGTAAACATCGAAATGACATACTATATGTATATAATTGTATCATAGCATAGGTTTTCATAGGTTTGTATGAGTGATTACAACAATTACGTTAAATAATGATAAAACAGTCATTTCATTTCATTTCATTTTTTTGTATATAAGATCGTATACGATAAGAGAAAAAATTGATAAAATCTTTTGAATGCACAGCATTTGTTATAAGTTAAAACCAAAGAAATGAAATGTTAAAAATAATTGAATTTTAGATTCGTTTAATCTTTAAAAAATCATGAAAACATTGTTCCGTAAATGAAAAGAGCCTTTCTTTAACTTTTGAGAATTATCAGTTTAAAATCCCTCAAAAATTAGAAGTACTAAAAATTTATTCCTTACAGAAATGGTTTACAAAACGCAAATAACATCTTCTTCAATAACAACATCTATGTACAGAACTAGAGCCCGATTTTTACAGGTTTTACCCAATGTAGACTTGGGGTAATAATACGGGCCTAGAGTTTGCTCGAAAATGAAGGACAAGTGACTACACATTACTCACATTACAGCCAAACAGTGTAATGCCCAGAGTGGAGCCTTCGATGATGAGACAGTCACTTTCAATAAGATCTTCTCTCAATTCTTTTTACCTTAATTTTAAATTTAAAAATCTCAATAAACTGAGAAATAAAGTTCATTTTCAATTATAATTAGTAAATGCAATTAGTAAATGAATTTATAATTTGAGTAACTATTTACATTTTATACATTCCATAGAATGTTCATACATTACCGTTAATACTGTATCATTTATTAATCGTATAGTATATTATTTCTCTTTCAAAAGCAGAAAAAATAATGATTTCTTATCCGAATTTATTCAAAACCTAATTTGTTTTATTGATTAAATTGAAAAATCAAAGAAAAAGCGTTTAATATCGTCACTTGAGTGCTATAAAGATCTAACTCGAAAAAAATATTTTCAGAGTTAGTTTATTTCAAATGTGTGGCAATAAATGTTTTTAAAGTATTTAATTTGGAAGACTTCATGAATTATATATAAAATTATGTAAAAATATAAATCAAAATAATTTTTAACATAAATTCTTTAAAAACATTCATTTAATCCATTTTGAAATCAATTATCACTGAAATTATTTTTTTCGAGTTAGAACTTTATAGCACTGACTCGAAGATATGGAGTTATAAGTTTTATCTGTTAAGAGCAAAAAAGCAAAATTGTACAGAACGTGTTGGAATTCATTGAGTCATAGAAAATGCATTATTAAATAAATTGCATTTTTATTGAGTTTAGCATTGAATGAAATGTTTTACAACTGAATCCAATACATTCAATGATTTCTCAGTCACGAATCGCCATTTAGACGAACTGTGTTAGTTAGACTTTAGATTCTAAAATAAATCATTACAATACTACTGCAATACTAACTCGTAAGTAGGACTTCATTATTACTGTAACTGTCAAATGAAATCCTATATTATTAAGCCCATAAAAAATGATGCTCAACATTTCTGCATCTATTGTCACTTAAATAGGTGCTAAGCATACAAACACAATTTTAGCTTATAGTTTGTATATAATACAGCAATAATAAAATATCATTCTATTTTTAATATGAATGAGCATACGATAACTGATAACCAATAAAATAGAATTCTTACAGATAAATTGCAATCATAATGATGTTAATCTACAATGCTGTATTATATTGTACTATAATAGTACACTACTAGACTAACTTTTGAATACAAATTTTACATTTTTTGGAAGAAATTTTTAATATTTTATTAAATGCATCATTAAATTTGATGATAAAATAGATGCTATTATTCTGCGGCGTTTTTAGTGAAACATTTATTTTTTTTATAAATAATGTTTAATTTAGTAAAACTAGACTGAAAAGATTTGGGAGCTATTGTTTAGTTTGTAAACTTTGTCTCATAAAGCTAACCGTGCTTATCTATAAACTCAAAGTCTAAATTTCAATAAATGTTCGTTAAAAACTGTCAAAATTCTATACACAAATTTACATTAAATATTTATGATATTTTCATGTTTTTATTGTTATATTAATATGAATAATCAAATCCTATAAAATGACAAAAGTCCAAGTTATGCAATTAATTTTAATTTTGAAGTAAATATTATTAATTATAAAATAAAATTAACTCCTTTTAGTAGACATCAAAAAGTAAAAGTATAAAAATTCGTTTAACAAATTGCAGAAGAGTTTTGGTTTTCAGCACTTTTTAAGTTTTTTTTTTTGCAAAATATAACTCTATAAATAAATTGTTTAACACTTATCGTTCTTAAAAACTTTATTTAACTTGAATTTTTGACATAAAGAAACATAAGAATTATATTTTAGATTTTACAAAACAAATAATTATTTGTATTTTGTTTTCAAATTATTGAGTATTGTTCGTTGTAATAAAAATCTCCATAGTAAAGGTGTTGGCTTTACTGCCAATAACAAACTTTGCAAAAATATTCAGCAAATATCATAGTTTCTCCTGCTTTGCATCATATTTATTCAAAGTTTGTTATTGGCGGTAAAGCCAACACCTTTACTATGGAGATTTTTATTACAACTGACGATACAGTAACTTGTATTTAGTGATTAGGTTTTTCGGCGTGACGCCGAATAAACCGAAAATCAGCCTTTTTTCTATTGAAATATAAAAGTTGTTAAGATTTTTTCGATAATACCGTTCTATATCAGAAATTTTTTTAAACTACAGATATTTAATCCTTTCGAGAAAGTTCTTCAAGTCCAAGATTTCAATTATTACAAAGAATTGTTTCTTCAAATATTTGAAGAGAAACATATAACTGATATAGAAAATAATTTACAACAATATCTGTAAGAACCAGAACCATATAATTTGGAAATTAAAGTTTTAGATTTTTGGCTTAAGTCTTGAATAGAGATATCCAAAGCTATCAAAATCCCAAAAACTTTCTTATGCATTCTTTGTGGTAGTTGTTACACCAAATCTGCACCGAATGATGCAGTATAATACACTATTTTAACATAAACACTATCAAAATAATTAGTATGAATTCTGATACACTTAGAATGCGATTGCTTTTTATTTCAATGAAGATATTGAAGAAAGATTTGTTAATTATTAATTATTTGATTATAATGTATTTATTTCAATAATTATATAATGAAATTCATTTAAATCTTGGTTCATCTGTGTTTCAAATATTTGAGCCGAAAATATTTGGTAAAAAATCCTTCGGTCTATCGGTTACGCTGAATTTGACTTTCACGATACGCCGAAAAACCTAATCACTACTTATATTGTATTCCAGTCAACAGGTACTAAGTAAAATGCAAAGTTTCATTTCTATATAAGAAGGGATATCAATGCCAATACTGTACTTCAGATAATTTATTTTACTGCTTTCTCTAATAGTTTAAACATTTTTGAAGGATTTTTTACTTTGCAGTAAGTTGAGAAAAATAATACCAATATAGACTGCACTCAGACCTTGTAATCAATAAAAAAATCACAAACAACATGAAGTTCTGTAAATCTTTAGAAAACTCGAAAACTTATAACTTTTAAACGATACACTCTTATAAGTTAAATCCCAAAGCAATGTCTTCCATAGTTAATAACCTTTAAAAGCTATTCGATATTACCATTAGAATTGCTTCAATACATTTCAAAAACATTTGTTATTATGAAATGAAAACTTTATTAATGGTTAACTCGATCAGTTTAAACTGGTATCCTTCGAGGACCATACAATTAAAATTTTATAAAACTAAAACTATAAAATTATAATTGTATGATCTTCGAAGGACACCAGTTTAAACTGATAGAGTTAACCATTAATAAAGTTTTCATTTTATAATAACTCGTATAAAAAATATGAAAACAAAGTTAAGAATGCACACCTGTTGTTGTGGTATCATTTTTTAAAAGAAATTTTATAGTAATTATCGAATTTAATAAAAAAAGTCACATTTTTGTTGCAAATTTTTTGAGTTTTTAGTGTTCGAGATTATGACAGTATGCTTATTGATATTTATATTAATACATATTTTTCTCTAATTTATTGTTATTCGATTATATATTGATTTATATAACCTTATGCACAGATTAAGGCTCATCTGTGACCTGTGCCGAACCTCTCATATCTGTACAGGGGTCAAATCGGTATGTATGGTAACCTTAGCTGTGCCGCAAAGCATTACTATCTGAGTGCTATCATTTAATTAAACTATATATATTAAAGTTACTTATTCTAACTTGTAAGAATATTGAATAAAAATTTTACTGATTCCTATTGGACGAGGGTTGCACTTCAAACCACTGATTCCCTGTTTAAATACCCTTATATATATTATAATTCATTTATATACCGCCTTTCCGGCTCATAGGTATTAAGGCGGTTTATGCCAGATTAGGATAGTGTGAATCACATTGACTGTGAAACAATGAACTATCTTCAGCTAATCTGCAGCCTGTTAAGAGTACTAAAGTACCCTAAGTTGGGCCGCTTAGTCTATGCTAATCTTGGAAAAACTTTTTTGGCATACAGTCAGACTCAAACCCACAGCCACTCAATGAACTATGTGAACTTCTGACTCAATAATGAGCCAATGCCTAGACCACTAAGCCATCCAGTCAGCTTTTAAATACCGTTATAGAAAACTTTTTCCATTTATATTTTATGATAAACACTGAGTTTAATTGTTTTAAAGTTTATAATAAATTTTAGTCAATAAAATATATTTTTAATAGTAAAATTACACAATAATTTTATTATTTTTAAAACAGGTTAGCGAACTCTGCTTAGGTTACAATGATTGAAGCTCGGTCATTCTGACCTTGCACCTATGTCTTATAATATAGGATTATAAAATAGGATTTAAGATAAATTTTTTCAGTAAAATTTGTGTGACTTAAACCGTACCGTAACTAGCGATGGGGCAGATGGGAATGTCACACATTTGTCAAAAATTATTTGTAAAATTGAAGTAATATTGCGTGAAAAATACAAAATTTAGCTAAAGTTAGTATAGTCACCCATGCAATATAGTTAATTTGAAGTATAATAATACCAAATAATACAGTGAATAGCAATTTTAAAGGCATAAATCTTCCTTAAGATATATACTTACCTGTAAAACATATAATATAAACTCAATGGAAAGCCTTGTTATACGTGAAAGTATATATCTTAAAGTTATGCCTTTAATTTTGCAATTGATTGTACCCGTTACTACACTAGTGTTAACGTGAAACTTGTATAAATCCAAAATAAATTATTATTCATTGATTTTTGTTGCTGTATTTTGTACAGTATTATAAATTGTAATGTTTCTTATGCTAGTACCTTATTACTTGAAAAAGCCTCATCGATTTATTTATTTTCACTCGTTTATTTTATTTTATACTGAATGATAAGTTTAGCCCAAGATTCGTCTTATAATAGGTCATTAAATGACCTAATTTTGGAAAATAAATAAAATATTCATTATTATATTAGAGAGAAATATGTATTAAAAGTTAACCATCGAAATAATTTTTCAAAATTTTGTTCAAAGAAGAAATTTTGCCTCATTCTTGTTTTTGTTGAGAAGTCTGAATGATATGAATTGTTTTTGTAGAGATCGTAAAACTCCAATTTATATTATACACTACAATAGCTCTAAACTTATAAAGTAAAAGATCAGTCATCGATTTCCATTAAAAGGCAGTACAATTGCTAACAAAATACCATGTTTTATCAGTTTTGATAATAATCTGTGAATATAAGTTCATTTAGAATGTAAACTCATAAAAAATCCTTAAAATCTTTAAATAAAAAACTTAAAACAGTCCTAGGATTGGATCCATAAAGTTAGTGATTGGGCTTTAAGCACATTAGGCCAACAAGTGATTGCAAAAACTTTGAATTAAATAGTCTTCTGTTTAGTTTTTTGTCCTTATAGTAATAGTAAACATTAATTATTTAATGTATTTTGAATTGGTATTCTGTTAGCTATTGTACATAAAGTAAAGTATTTTATTTATTATAAGCTGAAAGAGAAAATGGATCTTTTGTTCGGTTCATTTGAGTTGCTATTATTTTTCTGCTACAACTTTATCATATTCAGTGACTTTTACAAAACTATCTTTTCTGCGATTATATAATTCTATTCAGATTCTGATATAAGTTATTGATATAATTTATAATACTGTACAATAGAGATACAGCTAAAGTAATAAATACAGCCTAACAACTTAAAATACTAGAGAATTTGTTGCAAATAAATATATTTAACTCAATTAATAAAAGTTAGTTGAATTCAATGTAAGCATTAATCTAATCAGCACTGCACAAATAGTCCTCACACAGTAAACATCAAAAATATGACAGAAAACATCTTATCATAAATGAATTGACTGCAAAGTGTTAAAGAGAGCTTATGTTTAGTGGAAATGTAGGCATTAATTGAGGGCAAGTGTTTTATTCCTATTCGAACTACAAGTCTGTAAACAAATTGAATGAAATGCCAAAATTATTTGAATTTCCCTTCAGCTGACTCTTTCAAAAGTGTTTGTCTTTTCGTAAATTAAAAGTTGTCGTTCAAGTTATAATCAGTGGGCTGTAAAATGTAGTTTGACTTTACTGCCAATGAAGAAGCGTAACAAAAGTTGTTTTGTGAAGTTGAAGGTTGAAACGTAACTTATGAGGTATGAGAGTATACCTGCTTTTAGTAAACATATTAAATACGGAAAAAAATTGTTTAATGTAATACTGAAATAACATTAATGCGATTGTATTGTTATAATTGAGGTTATTATTGGTTATTATTAATAAAAATTGTTATGAAATATCGTTATGTAACAAAAGTGTATACACAACAAAAATTAATTTAAAGCTGTTGTGTTTTGATGTGAACTATTTCTTTAGTAACTCTTCTATAGAAGTGTTGGTATAATGAAGTTTTTCAGGCAGAAATCCTCTCAACCAAAAAGACTCAGTGTTTACAGTTATAAAGATAACAGCGGATCAATTGATGAAATCGTCAAAAAGCTGAGAATAGCATTACATAAAAATATCGATGAGAGCGAGGATAACCTAAACGCGGAAACAACTAAAAACAACATTAAACTATATCTTGAAATCTTGAGGTACAACATATCTGACAGAATTGAAGTAAATAATGACCAAAATGGTAACAATAATGATATGATCTCATTTACTGACGAACTCTTCTCATCTGATATCTTACTGGAAATCGTGCAAAAGATGCCAGAGGTTGGCTTTGAGAGCAAAAAAATTATATCAGCAATAATTGGCAACGCATTGTTGTTGCAAATTGGTGACAGATCGGTTACAGTTGAATATATGGCCAAAGAGGCGAATATCCTGTTGGCTCTCATTGAAAGCTATAAATACGGAAGAAGTGATATTACACTAAATTGTGGTAAACTTATAAGAGATTGTATTCAATACGAATGTTTGGCCCGCAAAATATTTTACTCCAATATATTTAACCAATTTTTTACTTATGTAAAGCAAACTACTTTTGATGTTGCGATGGATGCGTTCCTCACATTTCGCTTATTATTGACGACTCACAAGTCATTAACAATAGAATATTTAGTGGAAAATTATAAAACATTTTTTGATAATTATAATCAATTAATTAAATGCGATAATTATGTTACTAAACGGCAATCCCTTGAAATACTGGCTTTAATTTTAAGTGAAAAGCAGAACATTAAAGTCCGTCAACTATTCATTATGGACACAGTCAACCTGCGAGTCATCATGAATTTGTTTTGGCACAAATACAAACACATCAGATTTGGAGCACTCAATATATTTAATGTCATCATTAATAGTCAGGAAAAGCCGATCGCAGTTATGGACTTTTTAATGACAAATAAAGATAAATTAGTGCAAGTTCTCAATGAGTTTCTAAATGAATGCAATGGAAGTAAAGTGTTCACAGATCAGAAGCCTTTTGTCACACAAATTATACTCGAGCTTAACACTCAAAAGTCATAAACAAAGTTTCTAAAGCTATTTATTAAACATAAATATATTTTTAATAAATAAATTAATGTTTTATACATTAAAACAAGAGTTAAATAAAACTTATAATTTATTGTATTGTATGATATTCTAAATAAATAAGTTTTACGATAAATAGTAATTTCAATTATTAGAATTGATATGACTTTAATTCTATAAAATAGTTGATATTCTGTGTCAAATTCCATTAATTGAGAAGCGCATGCATTTAAAAAGTTTATTATTAAGTTAACCGCTTATTCCGAAGTAAATTCTGTTTTTGTTTTGTCATTCAAGAAAAGTTATGATCAACTGTCACTCTATTGCTATTCATTTGCATTTATCTGGTTTTTAAAATTATTAACTAAATTATTACTGTATTTGTCCTAAAGATTTGTGTCTAAATCATTGCTATTTTGCATTTATGTTGCAATCAATTATTGATAAGTCTTACGAATTGCTAAAAAATTTGCATTTTTCTGAAAAACTTTACGTTAGATTTTTGTAGTTTTAGAAGTAATTTAGATCTCATACTTCATGTTTTAAACATGCATTTTATTGAAAGCAATTTTCAACAAAATAAACCTTTGTTACTAAAAAGGGATCGATTTTAACTTTGTCGGAAAGTTGCCAATAATTACAATATTAACTCAAAAAAAGACACTTTTTCACTCTCGAAAGCATTGTCTCTAATAATAAGATTAAACCTGAAGTCTTAATGAAATTACATAGTGTTTTATGGGAGTTATGAAAGTAGTTCACACTTTTGACTCCCACCACATGTAGCGCTGCCTTCAGTGTGAATGTGTAACATAAGTTGAGGGCTGTATTCGTTTTAAAAGTATTTTAAAAGTAAATTAATCTTAATTTAATTATTAAATGGAATCAGACACTCAATGGATTCCACTATCGATAACACATGTGTTATATCCAAAAGGTTTACAATTTATTTATTTAATAATAACAGTAATGATATAAATAATAAGAAATTTTGAATATAAGGTGACGTTTGTGGGCAAGTGTTGGCTCTGATAAGTCTGAGTCCGTTCGCAATAGTGGTCGCGTTCATAACACTAACGCTTTTCGTTCGAGACATTCATGTGGTAAATATCAGTAAATATCAGTATATATCACACCATTTGTTACATAACTTGTCTTCAATTTAACCAAACGTTTGCCTAATATTTAGATTTTGTTTTTTTGCGGACAACTCATGAATGAAATGATTTGTTTGGTATTAAAGCGTGTGTTTCGAGAGTCTCGACCGATACAGATATCAGGTGTTCCGCACTCTAACCAATCATATGGAATGCCTTCACAACACTCACAATTTCAGTCTTTTTTCACTTTTTATTGTTTGCTTTTTATCATTTTTCGACTCAAAAGAAAAAATTATTATTTTAAAAGTTTATTAATCTTTACGACGAGTTTACTATCTATAGGAGTCGTGTATTCGAGGTATGCATTCGGCCATTCATTTGTCGATTCATTTGTTTCTATTTTATTAGTTATTTCTCACAAACTTCAAGTCAAACATTAATAATAATTACAATTTAATTATTAGAATATATTTATTATATCACTATTGGATGCAATGTATTGTCGGAATCATAATAGGATTTCTATTCGCTTTAATTTGGTTTTCATTAATTAATTTCCTATTAGAGCCTCATTTGTTTGCATATATTTTCAAATTGTAAGTCAAGAGTTCAATAGTTGACAATAGATTAATGAGTTTCTTCATTAATGTCATTCTTAATATCATTTATGTTTTACAATTCAAATCTTTTTTAATTCCTTTTTTTGCTTTTTATTTATTTATAAAAATAGGAAAATAAGTCGTTTTATTGGTTTGTCTAATGTTTATATCGAATCTATAAATAATAATAAACAAAAGTTTAAAAAATAGCAACTTTTTGAATATGTAAAAACCTAGACATAAGACAATATGTTATATATTTTTAGAAAATAAAGTATCTAAAAGTGAAATACTGTGTCATTCAAAAGTGAAAACTGAATGTATTTATGAAAATAAAATAATTATTCACTTAATGATTAGTTTCTATTACAGAATAACAGATACTTTACTATAAATGATTGTCAAAAATATTTAAGAATTGTTTAAAGTGTCACTTCTGATGCTGTTCTGATGAACCATTTAAAAAAAATTGTGATCATTTGTGATTCGAAACTATACTTTTATACCTCTGTGTTTATTTTAAACATTAAACAAAAATCCTTGTAACTCAACAATTAATTAACGCATATTAATCAAATCGGTATTAAATTAAAGCACTTTAATATTATTTTTATATAGTTTTTGAGATAATTATTTGTTTGATTGCTAACTTATGGATTCAAATGTAAACCTCCACCAAAAAAGAGTTTCCAGTCCTATGCTTCTAATGTTAAAAATACATTGAAATCTACATAAAGATAGAAAGTTGAAAAACGGCAATTTCCTCATTTTTATAACTCTTATATTGTTGTATATATGAGTTGTAAATCATTATAACTAAGTTTAAATGATTCGAATTACTGTTTAAAACATGTTTTGAGCCACAAATTATTTTGTAGTTAAAAACTGTAATTAAAAATTAAAAATAATTAAAAAATTGGTATGGAATGGCTTTTTCATTAGACTTTTAATCAAATGGCCATAAAATAGAGACCAATCATTTTTTGTTTACCAAAACTTTATAAACTCTAGTCAAAAGTATAGGCTTTCATTTGATACTGATTTGATTAATATGCGTTCATTAATTGTTTAGTTACAAGGATTTGTTTAATGTTTCAAATAAAAGTATGTATAAAAGTTCTGCATAAAAGTTTGTGAGTAGAGGTACAAGCGGTGCAAAATACTATATTTAGACTAAATTTAGTGTTAAATTTAGTGTCAAATTTAGTGTCTTGAGAAAAAATTTAGTAAATTTAAGATTTGTTTTTGCGCTGTATTTGTGCTATTTGTGAGTTTATTAGAGATTAAACTTGAGTTTTGTGTTTCTCACACTTTACTAAATTTGTAACTATTATTAACTTTATCTTTATATTAATTGATACTAAAATTTGTCTCTAATTCTATTAATTTTCTTTTTAAAGAATTCTTTTTTATAGAATTTCGAATTAATTACAGACCGACTCATATATCGCGTAATTAAAATCGTGCGTAAAGTGAGTCAAAAGTTTTAAAACTTTTTAAAATCGTTTTAAATGACTTCTATTCGTATGCATTGAATGGTAGGAATGAAGGAATAGAAGGTGTGTTCACTCAACTCATTGTTTATGTTTCTCTAATCAACTCAATAGTTGTGTTATAATAATAAACATTTAATTTATAAATAATTTTGTTTTAACTCAAAGTAAGTTTATTTGAAATCAATTATAATTATATACAATTATTATTATTATTTAGTTTTATTGACTTAAATGACTCAATAATATGAGAATAATATTAATTTAATATATTATCAAATTATGATAAATAGTAAAACATTTGAATCAATTAATTATTTTGATATAATTTTGTTTAATAAGAAATGAATAAAATGTTAATTTCTGTAAAATACTGACAGAACAGTCATAAATCATAAGTGACTTAAGAGAAGAGATGTCGACCGCAAGAGATGGCAATATCGTTAAGATTGCCGTTGAAATGGATTCAACGCATTCCGGAAATTATGTATTTATTTATATTAATAAAAATTTTATTAAAATACAATAGAATTGAATAGAATTTGATTTGATTTGTTTGAATTGAACCAAAGGTTCCGCAACTGATTGAGTTCGATCAGAACCGAAGCTTATCATTAATAATCCAAGACTTGTGCGCCGTCTGGTCTATAGTCGATTGCGAACAATATTCGCTACAATTCAATGACTCAACAAATGCTTATATCACTGAAAAGAACAGAAACGAAATCAAAAACGGATCAGTTCTTCGGCTGACTTACTCACCATCGCGTACAGCGCAAGACATTTTGGATAAATTGCAATTCAATGAGTTGGAAGACTCTCGAAAACAGTCTTTTAAACGATTAGTCAAACTCTCCACTGATTATACGTTTGCTCTCGAATTCATTAACAAACAGGGCCTTCAGTTCCTCATCGATTCCACTGAAAAAGATTTAATTTCTTTTAATGATGGCTTTGGGTTCGCCCTCGAAAGCTTTGTTGAGCTCATGAATCACGGAATCATTTCATGGTATAAATGATTAATTCATTTATTTTAATGTTTAGATTCTTGGTTTAGAAAAGTTTGTAATTTTTTAATTTTATATTAATTTAAGGGATAATTTGGAGCCAAAATTCATCGGCAAAATTGCAAGTCAAGTCAATTCAGCGAATGTTTCGCTCAACGATTCAAAAGTTCTGATAAATTGTTTGGCTATTTTGGAATCGATAGTCATACTGAGCACTAAATTTAATATATTAGTTGAGGGTGAGGTCACTTTACCGAATCTGATTAGTTTAGTTCAACAAAACGTTTCAAACCCTGAAATACAGCAGAACTCGATTGCGCTCATAAATGCTTTATTCTCAAAGTCTGACTTATCAAAGCGCAAGTCAATGGCCGCCACTTTGAGCTCAAAAAGGATACGAAATGTAATTTTAACACAAGTACTAAATCCAAGAGTCAATTCCGGAGAGTTAAGCAGTTCTACATTCAATGTTGGCTCAGAAATGGCACATCAGTTATACGTTTTGCAGACACTTCTATTCAATTTACACGAAGAGAGAATGAACACCACTGTCAACAGTTCAAATGACGCAGAAGTCAGAGATAGGATTTTAGAGTTACGCAAAATTGCTTTCGAATCAGAGCTCGAAAGAAATCATAGCGGAAAGAGTTTAGTTTCGTCTTCGCTCTCCAATTCTGCAAAAGGCGACGGATTTCAAGACGATTACAAAAGGTTGGGATTCACTAATTGTAAGGATCCGTTACTAGATTTCGCTGAAAACCCAGGAATGCTAGCATTGGATCTATTAATCTATTTGGCCCGCAATCACACCGAAACTTATGTGAAGTTTGTTTTAGAAAACTGCTCGCGTTCTGATCGCGAACATGAATGTCCATTAGTGAAGAGTACAATACAATTAACTAAACTGTTGTGTGAAATCCTCAAAGTGAATGAGGCGCCCAGTGATGAGCAAAAGTTTTTTTATCCCATGTTTTTCACACACGACCACCCATTAGAAGAATTTTATTGTATTGTAGTCTCACTTTTGAACAAAACTTGGAAAGAGATGAGAGCTACTGTTGAAGACTTCGTTAAAGTATTTTCAGTGCTTAAGCAACAGCTGACTCGAGCCATGTCTGATCACGAGGCGACCGTCAACTTCGATAAGTTGAGGTTAAAACTGGCGGGTCTTTCATATTCGGTTATCACCTCTTTGTGGCAAAAAGAGAGAAACAGTCGGGAGGAGTGGGAGAACAAGGCTTTCGCTATTTTAGAATTAAGAGATATGGTTAGGACTGAAATCATTGAATTAATTAAACAGCAAAGACATCTATATCTTACTGAAGGAAGTCGTTTTGATAAATATTCAAACAAAGGTTTATATTAATAATTGTTATTAATGTTTATTAATATTTTTAAATATTTATTAATAATTGAAATTTAGGCCAAAGAATCAAAGATAAGTTCTGGTACTGTCGCTTATCTACAAATCAAAAGTTTTTATGTTATGGAGATTGTGATGAAAACAAAGTCTTGTCAGTCGATGAATTGCCGCATAAGTTTGCTATCATTGATATCAAACAGTTAGTGATCGGCAAAGACTGTCCACATATGAAGGATATTAAAAGCAAGAAATCGACGTTTTCTTTGGCATTTTCGCTCATTCCTGACGCTGAACAGGAGGCGCCGCTTAATTTCGTGGCACAAAACGAAAAAATATTTGACTATTGGAT
Source organism: Nanhermannia nana (assembly GCA_033996565.1). Classification (NCBI taxonomy): domain Eukaryota; kingdom Metazoa; phylum Arthropoda; class Arachnida; order Sarcoptiformes; family Nanhermanniidae; genus Nanhermannia; species Nanhermannia nana. The sequence goes on from JAUJYT010000113.1 coordinate 20,015, forward strand.
CGATGGTATCAATGCTCTCCTCGGGTTAGAGATGACCAGCAAAGAGACGAACAATGATTTAGAAACACTTCTTTCTATGGATATTAAGCTCAGATTACTTGACACAGAAGGCGTTACAATACCTGAGAGACCGCCAGAAATTCCTGCGTCTCCTCCTAATTATGATTTTAATTTTAAGTATTAATGCATTTTTGAAAGTTTTTAAGCATTTTTACAGAATAACAACTTTTCACAATATTTATGTGATAGAAGTGGTCTATTTTGATAGATATTCTTGTGTTCCATTCATAAGATAATATAAATTAGTATTTAGTCATACATTCCTTCAATATTTACAAGTATTTAAAAATATGTTTTTTCTTATAAATTCTGTTCTTTAATTAGTTTAAAGTTTGATTAGTTTTTTATGTTAGAGAATCAATATTTAAGTTCTAACTAATAGTTTATTATAAATTATTCTTTTATTAAATTAACTTATAATTAATTAATTATAAATAATTAAAATTCAATTTAAATCAAATCCAAAGATTCAACAATTGGTTTAATTTAAGAAAAATGTTTTGAAAGTTTAGACTTCAATAGAGTAAAGAGTAAACCGATTACAGTCTGATTACAGCATAATTAGAGCTCAAATAGCAATAAATGTGAAGTAATATGAAAACAGTCCCCAAAACAAATGCCATTAACAGAGTTGTTATCATCCCTTCAAACGAACCCATACTTTGGCGCCGGTTTCGGTCTCGTGGGCCTGACTGCGGGTCTGGCGATCGCTCGCAAAGGACTGGTGATTGGGTGGAATGGTTTTCGTCGATACGCTTTAGTTACCTGTGAAGTGAACTCAAAGGATAAGAGTTTTCGTTGGCTTTTGTCGTGGATTTCTCGACAGTCATCTCACGCACAACACGTCTCAGTGCAGACCGACTTCACTGAGAACGAAGTGGGACGAGTCAGCTGTCAGTTCGGGTTCATTCCCGCGCCTGGTATTCACTTTTTCAGGTTTAACGGTCGAATATTTCGGTGCGAAAGAGTTCGCGAACAAATGGATGCATTGGCCGGAGTTCCGTACGAATTGGTCACTTTGACCACTTGGGGAAGGGATAAGACTCTCTTCATTAATATGTTAGACGAGGCCAGAACTCTAGCGCTTGCGGACAATGCCGACAAAACCTCTACTTATATAGCCTTTGGTCACGAGTGGCGTCTCTTCGGTCACTCGCGACCAAAACGTGCCATCGATTCAGTCATTCTCGACGACGGCGTCGCAGAACTGGTGGTCAATGACTTATATAACTTCGTGTCTTCTTCTCAATGGTATCACGAAAGAGGTATTCCTTACCGAAGAGGTTATCTGTTTTATGGCCCGCACGGGACGGGAAAGTCGTCGTTTATCTTCTCTTTGGCGGGTCTTATGAATTACTCTATATGTGTGCTCAACATATCAGACCCTACTCTCACAGACGACAGACTTACGCATCTGCTGAACAACGCCCCGCGCGATGCCATTATACTTCTGGAAGACATCGACGCAGCAGTTGTTTCGCGAACACAAGAACAACACCACAACAGATATGAAGGTCTCTCTCGAGTCACATATTCGGGACTATTGAACACTTTGGACGGTGTGGTGAGCAGTGATGCCAGAGTTGTGATGATGACAACCAATCACATCCATGTGTTGGACAGCGCGCTCACAAGACCCGGAAGAGTAGACCTCAAAGTTCTTATTGATTACGCGTCTGATAATCAGCTCAAACGTGCGTTCGATAGGTTTTATCCAAATAATAGTGACTTAACTGAAAAGTTTGTCTCTCATGTGAGGACAGATTCGAAACCTATTTCTATGGCTAGAATTCAGGCACACTTTTTACTGCACAGGAACGACGCCAACGCAGCGGTTGTGCATCAAGTCTTATGATAATAATTGTTAATTAAAAAGATCTAAATCTATATAAAATTAGAATTAAAGTCATATTTATTTAGTGTTTTTAATTAATGTTTTATTCAATCAGACATTCATTAAACGAATACAATTTATATTCTTGACGGGTATAACATAACTCTGACTCTTCTGCCCAATGCAGACGACGGCAGGTTTTTGTTGAACTTCGCGCGAACGGCACCACTGTTGCCATGACTTCGCGTTATTTTACCCCAAATTACTCTTAATTTACTGTATTTGCCATTACGTCGAGGAATACGTGATTTGCTGTTAATTTCAATCAATAGTTAGTTTGCATTCAAACAAATAAATCAAAAACTGTATTACGTTTTCGTGCGGTAAACAAACGCAACTCTTTTTCCGAAATAAAAGTCAGTTTCGCTCCTTTTGTTGACTCCTTCGAGTCGAAGAAGGGCCGTGTGTTCTCTCTGATTACGTAACGACCGCTTATATCCGGTAAATATTGCCTTAACATAGAGTCTGTTCAGGAATTCAATTAAAAAACAATTTAATAAATAAAAAACATTTAAAAATAGCATTCATTTCAATAATAATGTAATAAAAAGTGTTAAATACTGACCTTCCGGGCGCCGGAGCCGTGAATTTTCCGCGACGGCTCGACTTCTTGGTCTTCACAACTTCTGTGGCCGCAGTAGCCGTCGGCGCGGGCTTTGCGGAAGACTTCTTCTTTAAATCTTTGTCAGACATCACTTTTCTAATTTACGCGTGTCTTGCAATGGGCTGAAGGAAAAGGAAGTCATTCGCTCGACAATTCATAAAATACGTCCCAATATATAATTGAAATTAAATTCATTTGTTTTTATTTACATTCAATTCAATCATTTAAATGATTTATAATTGAAATTATTTTCAAATAAAAATACAATTTTATAGATTTATATGAATTTGTATTAATTTAATCGCTTTCTTACTCAATTAATGATTTAAATTAATGTAAATATCTTTTCTGACAGAGATTTTGTACTTTTTATAAACTTGAAATTCGTTAATAACGTACTCCAAACACAGTCTCAAAAAGTACTGAAATGTGAAAAGTTTAAAATGAAAAAAAGTTTGAGTCAAACTATTTGACAGACAATGAAGTGAATGAACCAAAACATTGCTGTAAATAAACTGTAATTATTATAAATTAAATAATAAATAGCATTATATTATAACTAATAATAACATAACTCCTAAAATTGATAAAACTGGTAAACAATGGAACAGTTGTTGACATCGAAGACATCACTAATAAAGTCATTACTATTGAAGTCATGGAGAGAGCGATGGAATGAAGTGTTGTTTGGAATAAACATAAAACGAGTTCTTCCTCGAGGAGTGTCCGGAGATGTCTATGATTTGTCGGATTGTATTCTCGAACAGGCATTGATAGCGCCGACGCCTAACCACCTGTTGATGTCATACCTGAACCACTGCATCAGTTCGCAGATCGTCTCTTACGGTTCAGTCCTGTCTTCGATCGCCAAATATCAGGATTGGTCTAAACCTCAGTGTATTATATATTTGTTGGAATTCCTGATGCGATACAGAGATCGGGTTTCATGTCATGGAAACGAAGAGGAATGCATTGCTTTATGCAAATCAGTTGTGTCTATACTCTTATGGCTTGATTTGGCTCTCAATCAATCGCTTATTAAATTACAAGAATCTAAACAACAGACAAATGTTAATCAAAACCAAACTAACATACAGTCATTGCATACGTCAGACACCACACAATTCATAGCAATAGTTGAGAAGTGCACTGATTTCATCTCATCCATCAGTTCTTCCTCATTTCTGAAGGCAGTGCTATATGTGGGCCAAATAGAAGACCCCAACACTTTCTCGCAATTCATTCAAATCCAAACTGAAATAGAGAGCAAACTATCGATTGTTAATAATTTATTCCAAAATCGAGAGGTAATCAAAATTATTAATAAAATCGTTTAATGTGTAAAATAGTTTAATAGTTTTGTCTTTAAGGCAATCGATGCGATAATGAGCTTCAAACAGAAAGTCGAATGGATTGATAGCAGTCCTGCAGCAGTGGCTGCGCGACAGTTGACCTCTTCTTCAAATTTCAAGTCTTCAAAGCCCACAACTTATGCTTCATTGAACACAATTATAGCATTCGATGCAGTACTCAATCCCGCGAGTGATATACAAGTCTGTGTCAGTCAGATACTAATGATTGCAAAGTTCAATGATATACCACTGTCTGACCTCTATTGCGAAATCATTCGTTCATGTCTTGTAGGATTGGTTGACGCCAGCGGTTCACTCGAAGATCCCAAACACAATTCATATCTAAACTCTTGGGCTGCGTTCACATTCCTGAAAGTGCCGCAACTTTTTTCAAAACTTAATTCAATTAATTCACTCAAAAGTAATAATAATTCAATGAATTTCAAAAGTAATGTTGAATCAAATGATTTAGAATTGGGTTTAGAAAAGTTATTAACATATTCTCCATTACTTGACTTAACGGATTCTAAATCCAATTGCGATTGTTTGCAATGTCTTCTCAACGAACTCTCAAAAGCAGAACTTATAAGTAATGCTAAAATTGAGAAACTCATGTCTAAGAGAAAGAGTGAGACCCAATCGCACCGCAATCTCCCGCGCACTGATCAACAGTCGTCCACACAAACGGGTCCTTTACTTATATTACGCGCTGAGCCAACAGTTACCAGTATTCTGAAGACATTAGACTCTGACTACTCTAAGAATCAGGAGGCGCTGTTGGGTGTGTTGTGTCATATGCAGAAAAGCTTTGAATTGATTCTATGCGCCGCTGCGGCGACTGGAAAGCTCTTGAGTTTCACCACTAAATTGATTGAATTTAATGAGTTTAATAAACAGGCGACCGGTGAGGGAGGAAAGGCTTCACAAACGAGAGCTCTATTATTCGACATAACTTTTCTCATATTATGCACTATTGCGCAACACTATGGAACTGATATAATAACTATGAATAACGAGACAAAAGACTCATTTTTCGCGACCTGGTGTTCACACAACTTGACCGAAGGCGCTAAATATAAATGTCCGGATTCACTGCTCGCCAATTGTGACCCAAACAAAGTGGATGTCCTTCTCAATCAGTTCACGTCAACTGATGGAGAATTTCGCACCAGTTTAGTGAAGTGGCACGAAGTGTGTCTCAACGCTCCCATGGCTATCAAGGAGATACTGCTCGGCTGGGAATACGACGCCATCTCAACAGATAACGTCAAAATTATTTTGGATAACGTCAAGAGTAAGATGTGCTCAATGCCTGTCGTCATCTCCGCCTGGCTTTGCTCTTATATTAATATTCTTCACCATAAGGAACGTCTCAAACCCATGAATATGTTGCAGCAGTTTATGACACCTCTCGCTAATGAATCCATTTCTAGTCAAAGCGCAGATTTAGGTAACAATCAAGAAGTTAGAGGACAGACAGCATCTGATCAAATGAATTGTTACTATAAAGAGAGGTCAACACTAATGGCGAATATAATAAAGAAAATGCTGTATGACTTACATCCCCCACAACAAAGCAAAAGCAAAGGAATAATATCAACATTTTCTCACGGACTCACTGTTAAGACACCTCTTTGGGAACTCATGGAAACCAACTTCACCAGTGCTCACGAGAGGTCTTGGCTCGACCTGAAGACCATTTACAATATGGACACTCTCTTATGCATTGGAGGTCCGCAATGGTTCACAGACACACTCGTCAGACAAGTGCTCAAATTTGAACACTCGACTGACTTGAATCGAGCCATTGATTTAGTATTTGGTTTATTCCATATGGACATTGAACAGTGCGCTCTCGCTTTGTTGACGAACATTATTCCCAGTTATTTACTGAATGAAAGTAAACAAGAATTTCTTTCTGAACCAAAAGCATCCGCTTTAATACGTTTGACTGTAATGACTATTTATGACGCTTTATGTGAAGTGGAGAGTGGGCGCAAACTTAGACAACCCAAGAGGTTAGGCCGCAAAAGACACTATCATCAGGACATGGCCAGTGATGCCTATGGAGGAGAACCTATGGATTCAGATTTTAAGACCACTTCTGGGCCAATGAGATCTGCGAAGTCTATGAGAAACGAATCTGAGTCGGACCTGTTGGACAACACCCCCTTCTCTTTCGAACGACAGACCAATGATGACGAACAGACGAAGACTAGACTATACCTATTGAATGAACCAATTTATAAAGCAATTGTAGATCTGCTCAGATTATTGACTTTAATAGCAGCAGATTCTGCTATAAGTCACAGAACTTTGATTCCTATTTTATTTTTAGAACAATTAATTCTATGCGTTAAAGAAGACTCGCATAAAATATTACAATTCATGCCAATGCATCTCATTTCTTGTTTGATCAAAACAATGCCCGAATCAATAAGTATGGAGTTTTTGTTAGCCGTAAGTGATGTCCAAACTATGAGATCACGAAAAATAACTGCAAGACTTTTGTGTCAATTGGCAAAAGCAAAAGCTATGGTAACACAGTTTTAAATTTATCAAACAATTGGCATATTTTTAAAAAATTTTATTTGAGAATTCATTAAAAACCAATTAAGTAATTGTAACCAATGATTAAGTTTTTTTTCTATATTTCAAACAATGATTACGTAACTCTTTTTTTATATCACAATTAAATATATTTATGTAATGTATTTTTGAATGATATTAATGAAAATCAGATAATAATTATACAGTAAAACCAATTAAATGTCAGAATAAATCAGAAGATTAGTGGATAATTATTATCTAATTGAGAAATAAGACAAAGCTGTAGAACATTGCAATAAAGTATATAAGTGTACGACAACGAGTGGTCAATACTCAACTTTCAATTTTGACAATTTGTTTAGAATTACTCACATTTTCGCGAACTATACGAACACTGTTTACAGAATTTGAAGAATCAATTGTCTTATCTCTAAGCGAGTCATTTGAAAAAGTAATAGTTATATTCTTTGGATTCATTAAACACTTTTTACCAAATTTAATACTTTTTGACGTTTTCAAGGATTCTGTTGAGGAACTAAAAACATTATCTGCACTTTTGGGCAAATTTTGGGTTCTATTGGTATTACTCTTACAATTGTAAACATCTTCAAAATTGACTAACTTTCGAACCTTTGATGTGAAACATGTCTTTCCAATTGTGAGATCAGTTTGAGGCAAATTAATACATGAATTACTATTACGGACAACATTCACATCGTTGGGCACGTGCTTAGGGTTTGCTGAAGATATTTTAGAGTAAGAATTAGTTATCGTATTATTAGAACTATTCTTTGAAGACAAAGTCTTTGATTTAAGAGAACAATTACTCGAATCATAACTCAGTTCAGATCGAAAGCGTTTATGACACGAATTCTTATTCGAGTTCCGGTCACTCAAGTTTGCGGTCATTGGATTCGAAATCAACTTTCGGTTCTGTATTAAGTCAAATAAAAGCATTTATAACATAAATAATTGAATGAATCAATTATAATATGTTTTGTTGTCATTACCGCTAAATTCTCATAAACCGGTGAATTTCCCGAACCGCTGGAATAAGCGCTTTCAGGACTACAGTTAGCTTCAAATGAAAGCGTTCTCTTCTTTTTCTCATCATTTGATTGATGTTTCACACCATTGATACAGTGTTTGTACTTTTGAGCCACTTCTTCAACCTCTTCAAGCCTGATGTTAGGGTCAATAAGTTGACACCAGTTGTTATTTGAAGTATTAGTGGTGGCTGTGATCTATACATTCAATTAATACAAAATTATTACAACAAAAGGTACAAAAGGAAAAAGTGATACAAATTACCGGAATATTCAAGAAATGACTTGACATATAAATAGAGACACAAGCAATAAATGTTGGATTGTATTGAAGGCACGCAGTTGTCTGTCTCAGCAAATCGTTAGCTATAAGATAAGCCTTTTGACAGATGGTCTTATTTATCACAGATATTTGGGAGGCGTTTATGATCACAGTGTGAGGATGTCTAACAATATATGTATATAATTATAATATGTTCATACAGTTTATTATAATTAACAAAAATGTCAAATATAGAGTTAAATTAAGTTGAGTGACAAAAAGTAAATCATTTAATAATTAGTTTTGTATGACATGACTTCACACCTGACAGAGAGGTCGAAACCAAGCGTTAACAGCATTTCGTTCTCGTTCTCAATCAATTTATCGCATTCTCTCTTATATTCCTATTATTATTAAGATAACAAATAATCAAATCATTAATAATAAGTAATAAACCAAAAAAAAAGAATATAAGACCTCGTCTTTGATTGATTTGGTTTTGTTTTGGCAAATGAGCGACACTTTAATAATGTGTTCTTTAAAAATGGGCTGTTCTTCATATTTGGAGGCCAGGAATAGACAGCACACAGATATTTGCTATTATTATAAACATTAATAACATTATTATTAAAACAAAAATAAAAATACAATATGTGTTACGTTTTTATTGAGAAATGTCTTAATAACAAAAGCTTTAATAGTAATCAAAAATAAGAAATAATTACTTAAATATTTAATTAATTGACAATATTTATGACAAATATAACAATATATTAACTGATAATATCGTACAATATAAAGAAATAGATACAAATATTTGAATATATAAAACAAAACGGGAATCAATGGAATGATAAGAGACTCACATTAATGTCGAACTCACTCAACGATCGAATCATAAAAAAGCGATGAAAATAAACGATTGCAGTATTCATACAAATCGGTTTCCTTTAATAGTAATAGTAATAGTTAATTAATAGTTAATTAATATTAATATAATATTAATATAATATTAATATAACATTAATATAATATTAATTAATAATAGTTAATAATAATTAACAATAATATGATATAAAACGTAAGAAAACGTGTCTTTAATACAAAGTGAGAAATGAGTGAAAACACAAAACACTCACAATTTGAGTATTTCTGCGATTTGTTTAATAAGATTCGTTCCCTTTTGTCGCAGAAGTAGTTCTTCATTGTGTCCGATGTGTTGACGACTCGACGGACTGTTAATTAATTTGTTTTCATCGAAAATCCAACGATTATTGCAATTATCGGTCATTTCTTTCAATGACTGCAATCACTTGAGACACAACTCACGTGACTTCAAGTCTCACAAAAGGCGCCAATAGTTTGGGCGCAAAATTCAAATTTTTGTTTAATTAATGTTAAAGTTAATAAAAATTGTAAAATGTGTTCAATTATTATCAAATAATCTGATTTAAGGCACAAATTGATTATTATATTAATACAAGTCTTAGTTAAACACTTATTAATAAATACATAAGAATAAAGAGCTTTGAATGCAATCAATTGCAGTCCAATTGTTGAAAGAGTTGCACATTTTGTTTGTTCTGTTTGTTCTGTTTTTCACTTATATTAATCAGATATTAATTACAGGAAAACATCGCTATAATGGCGTTCCATAAACATTATACATGTATACGGTACGATTGTGTCTATCGCTTTGCAACTAATAAAACTTTTTTCCATTAACTCCTTTGGAGTGCATTTGATTTTTTTATAACGAAAATCTCAATCTTATTATCTCAAAAAATAGTACAGTATAACTGCACAGTTGATCACCTGCTTATATTGATCACTATATTGGTATCTGTTGCGAATCCCATAGGGAGAACATTAAGCAAAACCTTTAAAACTCTCTCACCTGTATATCTTGATTGTTGATGACATATCTATAGTTACTATTGAGCACATTTTCACCTGTCAAAGTTGATCAAGTCTTGCAAATCTGGCACATAATATATATGTAAACAAAATAACTTAGGAATTAAAATACAAAACCTGTGAATGCATATAAGTCTTATGATAGGAAAGCATTTTCTTATAAATGTAATAATTCATTTATATCCCGCCTCCGACTCAAAAATATGCCAGCGGTTTATGCCAGATTAGGATAGTGTGAATCCCATTGACTGTGAAACACTCAACTATCTCCAGCTAATTTGCAGCCCTGTTAAGAGTACTAAAGTACCCTAAGTTGGGCCGATTAGTATATGCTAGCCTTGGAAAACTTTTTTGGCATACAGTTAGACTCGAACCCACAGCCACTCAGTGAACTGTGTGAACTTT
>JAUJYT010000114.1:0-30088 GCA_033996565.1 Nanhermannia nana
ATGAAACGGGATATTTATCATCACAACTATCTCTTGAGGATAAGTGGCAGCAGGTATTCAACCATTCATTTCATTGATTTTCAACTATTTATTCCTTTATTTCGATATATCTTTGGATGAGTTCTGCTTTTGTCATAAATATCATCTCTTTCTCAATAAGTTTGCATTTGTTCTCTCAATAAATCATTTAATGCTTTTGTAATGTATTTTAATTGTAAGCAAAGTTCGTAATAATGCGGTTCTAATGCTTAGAATAACTCAATTTATTATCTCTTTTTACTTTCGTTGAACTTTTTATTCATAAAACAAGTTATTAAACAGTTTTGTGCTTTCTATTCATTTTTGACGAACTGTTTATCCTATTATTCATTATATGTTTGAGTTTATTCGCACATCAGTTATAATATATGATTATTATTATTACAAAAATACAGCTTTTTTTCATTAATTTCAATTTAAAATGTGTTTATCATAATATTTGTCACCTTTTTATTGTCGGCGAAACCAATTTACGGCAAAAAATGCTATTTATTTGATAAAAAAATATTTTAGTTTCTTATCATTTCTCTGAACTAATGAACAGATATTGTCATTGAGTTTGACTTCATTTCCGTCAAATTCCAATTCCTCTCCAATTAGATATACTGACAATTACATCGCTTATAATCTTCTCTTGTTTTTCGCATTAATTGTTTACTATTATAAACATTTACTATTAGTTAAGGTTTTCATGATTGCAATCATATTCACGACGAGAGAATTCAAATGAATGCATAACTGCTCTGATTATTACTACAGTATTACACCTACTTATGTGAGTCTTATCTAAACTTTCATAAAGACAGAAATTTTTTATTTAGGTTTAGGTTTGTTTGGTATCTCAGATACTGTGCAAATAATAGTAAGATTTTTTTTTTTTTTTTTTTTTGCTAAACATTTGCACTTTTTCTCTGATATATCGAATTTTCAATTTTCTTCACATAAGTTATAAATATTTGGTATTTTTAATGCGATTAAAGTTCGCAACGCTTTTCATATGTATGTATTCGTATGTATGTATTCGCGCATTAATTCATAGAATTAATTGAGCGAAAGTTTTTCAAACTTGAATTATTAGTTTAGCTGAACGTTTAGTTTTGTGAGCACATGAGTACATGACCACAAATGTCATTCGCTCGATAGCAGAGTCTTATTCATAATTACATCATTATATTTGTCGTTGAATTTATGCAATAAAATACATACAATGCATGTGAAAAAAGGGCACAACTAGTGGCCAATAGAGAGACCAAATGTATAATTAGATGGCCCGTAAATGCCTGTATTGTCGAATCTGCAAAGCGTTTCTCTGCGACCTTGGCTTCAATTGGGCTTAAGTTGAGAGCTGAACATCATATACAACTCGAATCGTGTCGTGTCCCCCAACTGTTCCCCTTTTCTGTTTGAGGCAAAACTAAATACACTCTCAAATGTTTTGGTGCTTTTGGTGCTAACTTTGAACGCACGAAAAGTTTGAGCCCAAGGTTTCAAAGAGAACGCACCAACACTAGTGATGAGATAGGGCTTGCTTTTAGTGATGAGATAGGGCTTGCGTTTAGTGATGTTTGAGTGCACTTTTATATAAGACATTTTCAATTTAAGAATTCAAGTTTTCAAACCTAACCATTATTAATGGCTTGAGTTTGAAATCGAAATTTTCAAATGGATTTGAGGATAATATTTGAAGTTTTGGTGCTTTTATGGGTTATGGTTTAGTAATAAATATAATTTTTTGAAATAATTCAGCCATAAAGATGACTACTATGAGAACGACTAAATTTGAAAATATGATGCTACGAAGTGATGCCCACTTTGACTATATGACGATCCCATATGAAAGTTGGTCTCACTCTCTATGAGTTATTCACATAAACGAGTGCATTAACTCAATTCTCTTATATTAGACTCCAATTCTGAATTTATAATAAGAGAGGTCTATCATCACTATCAGGCTATAATCAGATACTGTATTCTAATTGACATGAAATCCAGATCTGCAACAAAGATAATTCAAATTTGTCATTCATTCGCCATTCACAGGATATAAAGAAAATGAATTAATAGAGTTATCTTTTTTAATATATGATCGATCACTGGTCCAATTGAGTGCTCAACAAAAATGAAATCAAATTTGTATACAAATCGATATATTTTTTTAATAAAAGATAACACATATTTCAAAAGCGAATAACACGAATGAATAATTAAGATTCGATTTTTGTACCACAACTCTTATTAACATCTCATTGAGAATAGGCTTACCATAAAAATAATAACTATAATAATAACTTCCATTTCTTTGTAATTATTTTACAATATATCATCTCATTCCTTTGATAATAACATTTTTCATTATTGAGAGAAGTTTATTAGGTTCAGTACAAAATTAAATTAACTAAAGACTGGTCCTAACAAATGAGTTGCTTTGACTCACTTTTGATCCCTATTTAATTGAGTTTTAATTCCCATTCAATCTCATTATTGTTTGTCGTGATTCTCTATAATAATTAGAAATTTTTAATAATCTCTAATGTTTTTAAGCTTAAAGTTTAGTTTATATAATAATTATTTATTAAATGAAATAATTAATGTTTAAATTTTATTACTAATCATTAGCCAAACGTCATATCAAACTTATTTATAATACAGTATATGTATTAATCGTATGATTAAATTAATATGAATTATGAATCATATAGTGATTTATAAATTATTTAGAAATGATTTTGAATCACAGCAGCAGTTATTCAATATTTATAAGAACCAAAAATAATATATTTTGGAGAAAAATAGTTTAAATAATGAATTTAATCAAATACTATCTCTTTGTACTTAATTATTGATTAAGTCAGAACTTATTTAATATTTGAATTGTTTCAGAATAATTAAATGTCACTTAACTTTAATTTTGTCATTTCATTAAGCAATTCATTAAAAATTAAGAGACTTTTATCTACTCATTAAAATTAGTCGTTAAACAACTGTTTAATGGTTTTAATAAAACATAAATCAATTCACAGAAATGTATACTTTTGTCGATAGATTTTGCTACAAATCTATGTCAACCTGTCTTCGAGTTTGTGAAGCACAAGAAAAGAATATCTCCTATGAACTATTTATTTGGATTTAAAATAGATTTTTTTCAATTTAGCTCATATTGAACAATATGAACGATATTTTCTATTAATTTTTGTTTACTTGGATTCCTCAAATAGCTGACAATCAATAAAATACAGTATCATTCTGTTTATTATATTAAATCAATTTATTGATTAGACATTTATTGATTCAGAAAATATCATTATTTAAATAAAGATAAACCTATTGATCAACACCTCGAATAGGCAATGGTCATAACAATTGTGAGTAACTTATTGTTGAATACATTACAAATGTATCAAAATATGTGAAACAAACTCATGCTTTAAAAATGTTCCCAATATTTCTGGTTATATATAAATGTATAAGAGAAGAGTTGAGTAAATAAGCTTTAAAAGTGCTATATATATAATATTTTTTATGACTTAACACATTGTTTGATTATCAGATATAAAGATGTCATCCAGAATGAGTTGATAAATATTATTAGTTATATGTTTAAGCCATTAGAGCCCTGTCATGCAGTTTAGGCGAGAAATGCGCTCCACTTTCGCACAGCTACTCAATACCTTAAACAGTAATTCTAATTAAATTTAATACTTTTTGCCGATAAGTTCAAAATAATTAACATATTATTTAACATTTTATTTCCTATTCTATCGTACAATGTATTGGTCTAGAGTTTTAGCCTTTTTTGTCACATCAGACATGTATAGCATGTATAGCATGTATAGCATGTATAGTATATACTTTGAGACATTGAGAAGTACAGGTATATGTACAGTGAATATGAAATGAAAGTTATTAAATTTTACAGAATATGGTATTTTATTTGATACGCTTTACTAGATTTTGAACTGCTTGTGCAGTACAGCATATTGCGTGTGAACACAATATTTAAAAAATCGTCATAAAAGTGGACAAGTTGTATATGATATCTAATTGATTGTGTTTCATATTATGATAATATAATAAAATATAATATAATACGGCTATAATTGATGTATTGGTTGCCAGGAAGTTAACACCAATTTCCAAATTAGGAAACAACTCAAAAAGTAATAGTAAATGCGAAACGGTTTATATGGCTTATCAACAGCTCTTTTCTTTGGATTTATGTTGCCTTAGAAACGAGCTCAAGAATAAACAGTCGGGCCCAACAGCCCTCCCGCTTGAGTGCTGCCAAATGTACGGCATTTATTACTGGTTCTGGTTTAGTGGGCTCTTATTCGAGAACTGCTTGAACTCAGGAGTATTATGAGAACGACTGGTATTGCCAGCATTGAGAGCATTCTCAGATCACTTTCTCTGTATATACAAGTATTGTATACACATTAGTCTGTCTTCAATATTGGCTCTCATGACCAGAAAGCAGACAGTTTACAAAGCATGCATGCAGTGCAGACTCTATGTGGAACCGGTGACTTAAAAATATATAAATGTATTGCTCAACGCTAAGCGTTCGTCTCACCCGAAAATAGTTGTGATTCTAAATCAACTTATTTTGTGACTGACATCTGCTCTTACATTAGAAGCAATGCGAATACTCTTGAGTTCTCTAATGAAACACATTTACTACTATATGCAGATTCACTTAAGTCTCAATTCTCATATCTCTCTTGTACTCAACTTTTTGCTGTTTCCTAATTTTGTGCCAATAAATATTTGTACCAAATTTCATAAACAATGGTTTTACTCTTTTGCGAATAAATCACAAAATTAAAGTTATTTTCAATTTTATTTATTTTTATTATTTATTTGTCGAAAACGTGACTATTTTTCCGTATTTCAGATTAGAGAATAATTACAATGAAGACTAATCTTTGCACTTGTTATTCAAAATTTTTATGTTGAAAATGTGTGAAATAAAGTTATAAAATGTATTTTTTTCAGTAAATCCTACGTTCAATAAATTTTAAGTTACTTTTCTTTCACAATGAGTTATAGTTTGGTTTATATTTTTGCTTAACATTATCAGCTCCGAGAAGTATTATTATTCACGTAAGGAATGCAAACACAAAAAATGCCAAAACGGTGAATAAAATGCCATATTTTGAAGTGAATTTCCCAAAGAATAATCATATCATATGAAGGAGAATGTGCAGTAAAAGCGAAAACTAAATCGAAAAAACGAGATTAAATTTTCGTTTCATTCCTAATCATTGACTCATTTTTAAAAACACTTTAAATAAGATAAACAAATATTTATTAACTCAAAGTTTTAAATAATTCAAACCATCAATGTTTCTCTTTTTTTTATTAAGTTAATCGATTTCTTAATGCATACAAAAAAGTCTAATCTTTTAACATTTATTATACACAATTCATTTATTCGTGTACTCGAAGTATGAAATATAAATAATTTCTAATGAAGTAATACGAGAATTAAAACTGATTGAAAATCTTTTCTTAAATAATTGATACATTTTTCGGTCGGAAGAAAACTCGAACCTTTTGAGGTTAAATATAGATATGATTCATGAGATGCTGTAGAAGCCGTCATTGGATTCTGTGCTTCATATATGAAATATACATGCAGTTGTTCATAAGTAATACACCTTATAATATAAGTTGTCATAAGAAATAAATCTTATTCCGCAAAACATTCTCGAAAATGTGAATTCAAACTGATTTTCACACCAAAATTTGTAAACAAGTTTTATTGGATATGAGTTATAACTATAATTAAAATTGCAAATCAAATTTTCATGCCTTGGCTACTATTTCGAGAAAACAAGTCGAACCTTAAGAGACATAAGACTCTACTGCAGATGTTAGAGAACAAAACTGATGATTTGGAAACATTTTAGCCTTTTTAGCTTTAATAAGTTGGGCTTTTATTCACTCAAACATATAGTTTTCTTATTGAATTATTCAATTTATAGATTAAATTCAGTGATACCACTATTGACAGTACAAAAGAGGCTTAAAAAAGAGCTCTTAAATATGATTCATTATGCTATTGTTATATTTATGTTGAATATTCGTATACTCTTTTTTACTGCAATTTTATGTTTTATCAAATGCAATACCAATCTATCAAAATATATTCGCTTCAAAATAATTTTGAACCCGACGACGCGTTTTGACATAAAAAGTTTTCAAATAATATTTCTCGTCTGGCTTTTGGCACAAAATATGTTATTTAGAGTACGCGTACACATGATTTTCTGCAGAACTTATTTATGAAGACTTGCGATGCGTTGCACTTTCCTTAATACAGTTTTTCAGTTTATTTAAACTACTTCTTGCTCTCAAATAAGTTTACCATTTCTAGAGTCGATTCCTTTTTTGTTAATTATTGTAACTCTTCCTTTACTTTCTGCATACTTTTTATGTCACTTGATATCACTTATTCATCAACTTTGCCATAAAATAAATTGCAACCAAAACTATTCTGTTTATATTTAATGCTGTTATAGTTCAGTCAATTAGAGTCACGTTTTATGATTCATCAAAAATGTTAAAATTTTATGCTTTAATCAAATTCTGTAGAATTTATTTGAGTTCTGTCTAATCAATAGGTTCTAAATGATAGCAATAATTATTATTGTTTTAAGTTAAACAAAATTTAATCCCTTTATTATTTTACTGACAGCGAGTATTAATTTAATATGATTTGAGTTTTACAGGTTTCACAATTTTAAAAATGCTTTTATAAAATGCTTTTATGGACTGAATTATTTATCTTTTTGGCCGAAGATTATATATTTCGAAATAATCTGTAGAGAGCTCTTCGGTTGTGAAATATCAGTTGAGGGGATCTAACCGTTCAACAAGTTTCAAATTACTGGACATAAATTTTGAATGGTTTGAATGGTTTGATCAAAGTTTACAATATTATAATATAATAAGCGCCTCAATTATTTTGCACTATCTTTAAGATATAATTCAATGTTTTACAATGCAGTGCTTCTTAGAGAAAAAATTGTAAGATATCACGCATTCAAAGATATTAGATATAGAGAATCGCACTCTTATTCAATAGAAGTGAATGGTTCAGCAAATGAATGGCTTTTTGGTTGCATAACATGATTGTGTGTAGATTTAGATCTACTTTACATCTCAGGTCTATTTTCTAGTGTGTTTAGTCCTTTTTGAATGCCGTTATTGCAAGCCATCAACAAATTAATCAAAATAATAGACTTCAAAGTGAATAGTTTTGTTGTGGATTTATTATGCTATCGATCTTTTTCGCCGTTTCCATCAATTTTTCAATTATAGTTTAAGCCATTATTTTTTACTTCATAGCAACCAAAAATTTATTGCTAATGTCTGTTACTTTTATTTGAATAAAAGTTGTAATAAGATTTGTCTGTTCTATGCATTAATGCATGTCTGACTGATTTCAGATGAGCTGCCATTTGCTATTAACCAATATCTGAGTGCACCCTAATTTGCAATTTATTCATTTTAAAAATATTATAATTGAAACGTTCTATAATTCCTTTTGAAAGTTAACTCTTCCACAAAAGACTTGTATGTTTGGAAACTAAGTCTCGTGTTTTATCAACACTTGTTTTTAATCTTGGTTTGGAAGTTGTTTTATAGACAGTTTAATATTACTGTATTATCATATTATTATTTTAACTCCGATTTTCCAATAAGTTCATAGTCGAATAGCTTTTAGATTGAGTTTTACTTAACTTGAGTTAACAGAAATTTAACTATAAATTATTTCTCGCGTGTCAAGCATTTTGCTCTTTCATGCCATTGCTGGCACACAGAGTTCCACTTAAACAGGTCTACGAATTGTTAATAAATATTTTTTTCTAAGACATGCTATCGATTATTCCTAGAATTACAATGAATACTGAAAATTGCTTTCATTTGTATAATAGTTTTTTTGAATCGCATATTAAGAGGAAATATATTTTAAATATAACGTAAACAAATGAATCAATATATAGATTATATAAAAAATAAGAGTGAATGAACTTTTTCCTAAATAAGTAATCTTTGAGGCGCTTATTTAATAAAATTCTGTTTCTCAAAGTCAAGAAATTAAAGTAAAACTAAATATGATTTTGATTTTGTTATTTCAAAGCGTACAGCAATAGAGTGGAGGATAGAGTGCAGGCCTAATAAACTCATATATCAATAGAGAGTATGACTAACACTTTTAATGAAGGGCAGAAAACTAGATCAGTATAGTTTGGTTTAATTTGAATTATTTAAAGCTCATCATTAGGATTACTACTGAGTGACAGAACCATATTTTTGCAATTAGTCTGAGTTTTTATAATTAGCAAACTATAAAGTGTTCCCAATTTATTTGTAATAAATTTTGGTTAAATATTTGTAAATTATTTAGGGAACAAAAATATGACAAATAGTTAATCAGCTCTTTAGTATTCAATTATTCAAAGCCCACTATTTATCATACTATTGGAGTTCCAGTAATTCAAAGGTTTAATGATTTTGTTGCTTTTAATCTTAAAAATACATTTTCGTAATTCTTATCAGAAATGCATGTGAAAAGCCATTAACGTTAGGAATGATTTTTATAGCAACTCTACGAGAATAGCATCAGAATAAACTTGTCTAAAGAGCTGACATTCGAATATAATACTATAGATATATGCAGTAGTGGTGCAGTTACAGTATTAGATGAGCTCATAGATAGAATGACGGCATATTCCTTCCGCTTATTCACTAAATTGACTTTATTGTAGAGCACCTGATTGGTTCATTTTTATTACATTTATGCAATGCGGACCTCTTTAGTCAAACTCTTTTTACTTAATGGTCGGCTGTAATAACTCGTCGTCTCAATCATTACCGATTCAACAAAATATGATTAAAATGTACAGAATATTACTCAATATATATATTTACGGTATTTGTTTTGGCTTTTATGTTCCGTTTGATGGGAGTAAAGAACTTTTTATTATGTTTTATTATGTGTTTGGACAACAGGTGCTTCTGTCGAAAACAATTATTTGATTTTAATGTTTTGAGTTTGTCATTCAGATTAGCTGTAGCTTTGGTTCATTAATACTAGTTTGGGCTCAATTTACTAATTCTCATGTTTAGTATTAACTAAATATTCTTTTTATATACGTTTATGAGAATAATTATATCTTAATTTGTTTGTTAAGCGATTAATTGTCTTAAAATAGTTTAAAAACTAAATCGACTTAATTGAAGCCAATTTTAGAGAATTTAATTATAAAATAGTGGAATATTATCCCTTATATTGAATGATAGCGAAGCCAACAGAATCTTGAAGAGCACGTATTGGAGCGCATGTGAAGACTTGAGCATACATTTAGGTCATTCCCCTCTATATGAATCGATCCGACGAGTGCTTCGCGTAGCAAAAGATGACATCATTTTATTCTGTCTGCGATAGTAAAAACTCGGTCTTTGCCTTTACGTGGTTTCTGTCTCATAGACTTTTTAAAAATGATGATCAGTTTGTTCTGTCTTTAACAGAATACTTAACACCAATGCATTCAATTAAATAATTCTATTTGTAATGAAGTAGTCTTTCGAAGTTTCGCATAAACTCAAAAACTGAATGCACTCAAGATTTAGCAATACTTTGCGAATTATTAGTTTAATTGTATTCCCTCTTAAGTAAAACAGAGCCACAAGACTATTGTTTAGAAATACAATTACAGCAGGATATGTATGAAAAATAAATCAATAGATTTCTATAAATATAACTTAACATTTACAATATTGATAGTGTATATATAGAATTACTTTCTCTAAGACATAGACTCAGACATCATACTAATGTATTAAATGAAGGCAAGTGTTAAGCAATGACTGCCCAACTCTTTTGCTCACTTATCTTAAATACAAAGTTGTTTTTTGTTTAAATCTAATCTCATAGGGATTAAGATGTTTTGTAAGTCATTTGAAACATTGTTGAAAGTAAAGCACTCATACATTTTTGAATTATTCATAACAACCTAAATGCAAGTCTTTTCTAATTTATATTTTTGTTAAATGAGTTGAATCACAGATCGATAAATAATAACATACGATATATTCAACTAATAGAGCATTGCCTTCTTCGAGAACTTATGAAAGTGAATAACCAATAATAAATGGGAAACCGGACACATGGCTACCGAAATGAATTATTTTTCAGAATTATATTATGTTTTATTTTAAAATTTTATTTTATTACATGAAATCATTTTTATTAGTTATATATTTCTGACAAAACTATTAAGATATTTAAAATTATCAGAAAAAGTACAGTAGAGGTAGAAAACGATTATTACATTCTTGAAATGTATTCAATTAAATAAAGGGTGTTGAGTAACATACATCTCACTGGTTTAATGTAAACTATGTTATTACCAAAACTTTATAATGATCCCCAAGTTATCTCAACTTAGAGTATAATACGTTATGGCTCATACACATCGTACGTAAGTAGTTTTGTGGTGATTTCAGACCACCTCCTCCTCCCCTTTAGCTTACACAGCAATATAATCTCTATGTACACATTTTTAAAATTTGGTTGATCCCTGACTGCCTCGTACTATGTGTATGAGCCATTATAACAATAACAAATCGAAAATCATTGATTTTTATTTCATTTTACATATATCTCTCAATTCTATCGATTCGGGTTAATTCCAATTTGATTTAATGTTTATAAAATTTGTTTTCAGTCTTTAAAATGGTTCAATTCCTGTGAAACACCCTATATTTAAAAATATTGAACTATACTATTTTTATGGATAATTTCAATTTTAAGGATATTTTTTGACGAATCAAATTTTGAGACTCGATTTTATCTTATCTTTATTTGAATGAATCTCAAATATTCTTAAATTTAGACTTAAATTCTTTATTATATATATTTATTCATTAAATCAAGTTTTCTAGTATTGGATAAACAAACAAAAGCTTAGGGAAAGCCAATTACAAAACTTTCATTTCTACTATTTATAACTTATTCCTATCGCGTCTTCTTTCAAATCGTTAAATATTTAGAATTATTTAATTGAGAAAATAGAATAAAATTATAAATTTCAAAAATGATTATTGAAAACCTTTCATTACTTTTAGGATTTATTGTAAGCTTCAGTTAAATGTAAATAAATTATTGAGAGCTTGAGAAACAATAAATTTTACAAATATTTGTGAGAAGCGGAAACGCAACTAATGGTAGCTCTCTTTCTCTCTACAGCACTATTATCTTCATCTTTGTTCTGCTTTTTTATTTAGTGTGTATTTAAAATATGTAGAGTTTATAATTTTTTGCTGTTGTATTCTATAAGATGGGAAGGAAGTCAGTTCACTATTTTACAGGAAACTGCTTCATGCTATTGCACTGACGATGTTATGGCAATGCTATGACATACTGTTATTGACAGGTGAGCTTCAATTCGCTCATTTGTTATCTGCATTACACCATACAAACTAAATTATGATATCAGTCGTATTATTCATAAATTTTAAATCTGATTAAATAACAACTTATTCTCCTGTTTGAATAACGTGTTTTTGTAAATTAACTAAAATATTATTTGATTCATTGATATTTTAGGAACATATCATAATTTAACTTACATAATAATAACTCATAATGCATTCTTATATGACACCAACTTTGGTAAACCTGTTTGCCGGCCATAATTAACTGATGGCTGAAAACCCTTATTTCTAAAAAATTTTATAACTAAACAGTTTTAAAAATATATAATTAAGAATAAAATAAACTCAATTAAAAGTCAAAGTATTTGACATTCAAGTTGAAACTACTATTTATTAAATACTAATAAGTCCCAAATTAGCGAACATTTGACATTGAAATGATTGCGGATTACTTTCAAATACAATAAAGTTTCAAACGTTGTCATTAAAAAATTGAGTGAAAAAATTACATAAAAAAATCCGCATATGAATGACTCGCTAACAGAAGGGGCTAACTCTGAAAGCACTTAAAGTTTTGCTACGAAAGTAAAGTAAAATGAGTATTGAAATCATTACTTTCTATTATTTAAATCTATTTTAATTTACACATTAAAACTCATTTTGAATTTAATTATATGGACAGAGCAATAGTTAAACCATTCATTAAAAATAAATTTCAAAAAAAAGGTTAAGTGAAGTTAACACCTTCTGCTAGCGAGTCATTCATATGTCATTTGTGGTCTGTTTTTACTAAAAATCAAATATCAAATCTCAGGTACATTTCAAAAATTTCAAACCCTAACACAGAATAACCATTCCTTGATGTGTAGACGCAATGCTAAAACTTATTGAATAAATTAATAATTTCTAAATTATTTCAATTTGGTTTAAACAAAAGAATATTGAATGTTAATAAGAACATTGAATAACTTTAATGTTTTCAATGCAAAATGGGGTCATATATGCTTATCAGGGTATTAAAGCAGGGTTTATGTCATTTGAAGTTATGTGCGATTAAATTATACGAGTTTTATATGTGAAGTAAAGAGATGACAACGTGTAGCTATATCTTAATGATTTTAAGCGTACTTTTCTATCAATATTAGTTGTTATACTAAACCCAATTTATTTGAATAATCGCAAAAAAGTTAAGTTTAGTATTTATTTAGAGTTAAATTCGATTTTTGATTCATAAAAGTCAGATAAACGGTTACTTTTTAGTAAAGACGTAACTATAGTTTCAAGACTTACGATCGTTAGTATTTTCCATTAAATTACATGAATATCTGTCACTTATTTTTGATTTATATAAAAACATCCCTTATTTAATGCTTACCCAAAAACTGGATAATTAACAAAATTTGCTTACTTTGTATCGTCAATAAGGGGAATGATTTACGCTCAAAAAATAAGGGCTACTATAAGGCGTTTCAGTCAAATTAATGCAAAATTTTTATATTGCAATTTTTTAATCATTTGTTTTATAGCATAATTCAAACAGTTGGAGAATTTCGTGACCGCTTTAGTGATATATTAATGTTATTTTATATATGAGGTCATTCTTAATGCAATTTTATATGATTTCCAAAATATGTTTAATTCATTTTGTTCTCTTTGCACATCTGTTTCTTCATTATCTTTAAGTTAGGGTAGCTTTTGGTCACTTGTCTTATGTCACAACTTAAGTTATATTGAACCCAAATCATTGATAGTTTACTAAATAGAGTGCGAATCTTTCGGTAAAGTTTAACAAAAACAGTCTCGAAAAAGAAAACTTAACGGATATGAATATATGTTCTTCCATATCATCCCTTAAATAGAGTTACGACTGAATAAAGTTAATAACTTTGATGATTGAATGACTCGTGAGAAATAAAATAATAAAAATATTAAAACTCATTTAATATAATTATTAACTAAATGTTAAACATATACTTATGTTTAACTTTCCATAAAGTAAACTATTGAAAGATTGAAAATTCCTGAAAATGGTTGTGTTAATAGATATATGAAAGGTTCAATTCATAATTAATGATACTTTCATTCAATCAAAATATTTTTATAATAGTATGCAAATTGTTTAACAATTTAAGATTAGATACCGGTATTATGTAATAACAAGTTATCTCACATTAGAATAGAGTTAAATGATGCCGTTTTTTAATTTTATAGCTCTCTTATATACATATTTTACTCTTTCTCACATTTATAACATATAAAATAAATTCATAATTTAAATCTATTTTTGATAGAGAACTACTTTTAAACAAATTAATGGTTACCTTTTCTGGCTATTCATTTATGGTGTTTCTTAATGTGTTTATTAAAAATTTTATTTCCGATTAAAAGTAAATCTGATTAAAAGATTATCTAAGATTTAAGTCATGATAAAAACAAATAATATATTTATGTTTACCTAAATTCTAAATTTTTTTTTAATATTTTGGATCATTTAGACTCAGTTGTACTGATCTCATAAACTAAATAACTTTATAATTTATTGAAGTAATACTTAGTATTTCTCAATTCAGAATCTTTTACTCTATTGAATATTATTTAGATATTAACCTTTGCTTTTTATAATGGTTTCGATCTTCTCTTTAAACTTTTTTCTATTCATATACATAATTAGATTCGATTGAGTAAAAAATAGAGCTTTTTATGTTAGTATAAAATGAAAATCTTTGTTTAAAATCCTAAAGAAGATAAGCAAATAAAGTGCTAAAGTTCTGAAATTAGAATAACTGTCTCAAAAAATTAATGCTTTTTGTCTTAAGAGACAGTTTAAGTTGCATTAAAGTGATTCGGTGTCTGAATTTGTTCATCGAATTTTTGGTCAATTTAAACAATAAAATAGCTCTTAATTCAGAGCCAAAAATAATACTAACTGTGAATAATAGCATTTTCTTTTCGCTAGAGTTAGGATTTTAAAACTTTTAACTCAATTAGATTTAAAGTATAATTTATATTCTTTTAGTACTAAATGATAATATATACGGTATGTTACATCTGTTGCTGAGTTTCTCTCAAAGCCAAAAGTACTAACTTTGGTCTTAAGCACAATTACATTTGGGTTCACTTAATTTGAATTCTTAGAATCACAAATTTTAGTTTTTTTACATATTCTCCATTCTTTGGGGTCAGTTTTTCAAATTATGATCGGTTTAACACTTTCACCTTTAGCTTGCATTAAAAATGGCTGATATATAAGTTCAGGAGATATAACTATTTAAATGTAATTAGTTTTAAATCCATTGTCTGATTTGTTTTATGGCTGATTAGTAGTCTTTAATTCAAATACATCTAACTTAAAATTTTTTCGCAGCAGATTAGCATTTATAACATAGAAGGTCTGTATTTATAACATAGAAGGTTTGTATTTATAAGATAGAAGGTCTGTATTTCAAAATCATTTTGAATTCATGAGTTTTTTGAATGGGATTATTTGTTGTAATTATTAAGACGTAGAAACGCATTAAATATTCAATTGAAAAATTGTTATGCACTGAAAATGCTAACACTTTATTACTTTTTTGAAACTATTGTTTCTACATACGAAAGGAGATAAGAAATAAGTTATGTTTTCGTTACATTTAGGCAAATGTCTCGTGTGTAAGAGTAGTCAAAACAGTTTTACTGCTTTAGATATTCTTTATTGGTCTACAAAAACATAAAAACTTTAATGAAATGTAATTAACATAAAACAGAGTTATACATAAAGGACAGCATTATATCTGAAATGAAGCGAAAATAAATCTGAATATTTGGTGAATGAAGTCATAAATTGTTGATTAAATGTTTAATTTAATAGTATTACAGAATATTAAGCAAAACAATGATTCAAAAAAGTTGAAGATTTATCAATTAGTCTATAACTAATAAATTCAACACTTCAAGGATTGACATAATATGAAGGATATGTGAAATCATAGAAATCTTAAAACTTGTATTCACTTGACTTCCTATTTATTTTTGTGAATGATTTAACGCTAAATACAGTAATAATTCATTCCTAAATGGAATGACTGTAAAGTAAGTTTGTTAAAAATAAAGGAAATTTTTGAGTCATTTATGGCACAATATTTATGAGCATTAGTGTAAGACTCTTTACATCCTATGTAAACTCTATGTAAACTTTTAAAGTAATCATTTTTTTATTCGCCACTCCATAGAATGCTTATCCGAATGCCTATCGTATGAATGAATGAAGGATTAGCCCCAAAGCAATTAAAAATAAACAAATGATTAATTATATATAATTTAGTCTTCAACGTGAAACTGCAGTATCACTTAATTTTAAGCGAATAAGTAACTTGTTTTTGTTAATAATCATTTAGTTTCCGAAAGTCTAATATAGCAATGATGTCATTATTTGTGCAAATCTTATAAAAGGGATGAGTGTGTCGATAGTATGGATAGTATGGATAGTATGGATAGTATGGATAGTGTGCTCATCGTTAAAGGGATCAACTTTACTATGGATGACGTTAAGACACTAAAATTCTCAAACTCTAGATATTGTAACTGCTTTTATGACTGAATCCCACCCATCAAACACATTGACTATAAACTGGCTCATTATTATCATTTGCCTGTAATATAATTTTCTTAAAGCTTATTTCTTCTCAACACAGACGCAGAACAGCCGCGAATAAAAACTAATTCTATGACTCAGTCTTTGATATGAAATAATCAAATTTTGTGACATTTAAGAACATTTGTCTCATTATTCGTTTATTTCTAGTTATCTTTCTTTAAAATCTTTTTGGTTTTGATCCAAATATTATTTTAAGAAATATCAAACTTTGTTTTGTTGATTCACTAACTGTATTAGAGATGAGCAAAAAATTGGGGTTTTTTCCAATTAACTAATTTTCCGCTATATTTAGATTAACTCGAGTTAAATATGATTCACACGCTTTCATCACAAATTGAATTATTCGCTCAATTATACGATTAAACATTGAATTTGAGCTCGAAATTTAATTTTAAGCAATACAAGAGTTATCCTAAATATTTAGCTTCATTATCGATAGGAAGCATTTACATGTGCAGTCATTTATTTAAAACTATTTGAAATTCGGCTCAATTCCAATGGTTGTAATGATGCGCAAAAATTTAGTTTAAAAAATGAAACAGTAATTGGTTTCGTGTCGTGTCAAGAGTTTTGTTAGGGTTTGTATTGCATAATAACCTCTATGAAAGTGTTTACCAATTGCAGTGACAATCATTGCCCTATTCTTCCAACCCTTCAAACAAGTAGAGCTAGTTTTTGAAAAGTGAAAAGATGTCTTATAACTAGGTTTGTATTATTTCAAAAGCTCTCGAATTTGAACTTTTTTATTAACTCATTTTTAAAGCGTTTTCTAAATCGCAATCAATTACTTTGAAACACAAACAATCGCCTAAATTATAACAATTAAAAGTTGGCACTCATTTATCTGATCTGTTTGACTCATTTCTTTGTTTAGCTTTCTATTCATTTAACAAAAGTTTAGAGACTTTCATATTTATTAATTTCAATGAATTGTTGTTGTTTTCAATAAATGTTTATGTCTTGAAATATCTTTTACGTTACGTATACTTTACTCTACACTCCTTTAATGCATTTAAAGTGACTTAATATCAATGGCATTCAAAACAAGGCCATTCATACAAAGCTATTGATTCTGTTTTTATAATTTATTTAATGGATTAAATTTGACGCTTAATTGCTTAGAATTTTTTTCATTTAAATAAATTGCATTCAGACATGAGTTCTCAATGATAGCACTCTTTGGCACAGCATTTTTTCCGCATTAAATAGACTTTATTTGGTGCAGACATGAAATTATATAAAAATTGTTTTAAAACAACTATAGCTGACTCATATCACTCATATAGACTTTTTTGGCATTTCATAAATTACTGTTTTGACGCTAAAATTTGAATTTATAATGCATTGAAAGCTTGTTTTTGTTTCTATCATTATAACAATCATGTAATAGCAGGAAATTTCATAATTTAAAATTCTTCTGTAATTCAATCATATTTTGATTCTCATAGCAGTTAAGCCCTAAAAATCTATAATTACTTTTGGGATGAAATTAAATAATTATAAACTAAAGAACTGCTGCTGCAGCAAATCTTTTAATTATATATTAATTATATCCTAAACAAAACTTAAACGTAAGCCGTATTTCTAGTTTGAAGTTTCCTTGACTTCATAAATAATACTTTATTTAATTCTTCCATTTATATAATGAGGAAAAGAGTCGGTTCACATAACTTTTGAATCAATGAATTTAACTTATAGTAAAACACAATAAAAATCGACGATAAATTCTTTCTCATAGATAATTAATTATATTTTATTCGATATTTTTTCAATTATAAGGTTCACTGAAATGTTGAATTACTTCTAAAAAGTAATTCAAAGAAAATTATTCGAAATAGGCTTTTATGTGCTGAGAATATTCTTAATATATTTTTAATACATCTATTAATTATAGTTCCAATAGCAGTGTGTAATACATTATCGTTAATTATAGACATTTTCACATAAACACTCCAATGCTTATAATGTTTATTCATTTTTGAGATCATATCATATTATTAAGAAAGTCTGACATTAACTGATAAAAAACAGCTAATAATTAAACTTATTATATATTTGTATTTATTTGAACTCAAATTTTTATCGAATATATAATTAAGAATTGATTATTGATTAGCACTTTCTCGGCTCACACAATACATAACATTTATGACTGAAATGTATTTAATGAGGAATTGTGGTGCAGATACAGTTGTATTAGTTCTAAAAGTTATTCATTTCCTTTTACTGTATTATAGCTAAGTATAATAGTAGTGATGCTGCAGCAGAACTGTATACAGTTTATTGACTCTATTTTTTGTTTGCATATTGAAAATTATTTCAAATATTTGCATACAGTTTGCACAGACTTCTAATAAAGTTATGACTATTTCTTGTTCAACGTGTAAAATAGCACTGTATTTCTGTTATTATAATTGTGTTTGAGTTGAAGCAAAATGTAATAACAATATAAAAGGCAAACTAATAATATCATTGATTTAATGATCCAAAAAGGAATAGCAAGCAGTGCTTGTATTTCGCACTTACGCTATTAAACTGTTGTGGAACTAAACAGAGCATTATCTTAACCATTAAATTGACATTTGATACCTCTTTTTCTGTTCTGTTCAAAGTTCTATTACTATAGGCATAACTCCTTTCTATGATTCTAAATCTTTTATTACTAAAAAAAGTTTTATTTTATAAATATTACGAAGAATTCAAGAGTTGATATGATAATTATTGCATAAATATAGTGGAATAGCATTAATGAACTGTTTTGGCTTTTGTAGAAATGTTTGTTTGTATTCATATCTCCTCAAATGGAAATTGTTGTCACTCTTTGCATAAAATGCTTTATTTAAATAATGAATAAAATATCTAATAAGTTGACAGCAAGTCATCTAAAGTTCTGATTATAGTTATCTAAATATTAATAAATTTAAATTAATCAGAATATTAAGTCTGGTTTAATAGCATCTTAACTAAACAAATCCAATACGAGTTCATTTCTTTTAGTTTTCACAATTTCAATACGAATTACATTATATAAAAAATACATTTTATTTTAATAATGAACGATCAACTTATTAATTATTATTTTTTAAAATTTTTTATCTCACATCAAATTTAGAAATAAAAAGTTTATAAACAGTTGCCTTCTATTCAATGAAATGCCAAACTATGGCGATTCAGGTTTTTTATTCATAAAACATTTTACATAATACATAATTTTTAAATACATAGAGAGCAATGTCAGCATAATATACCAAATACAGGTAATAATGCTATTACCAAGTTTAGTAACATGTTGTTAAATAAGTATTTAAAGGTATAGTCAACTCATTTTACTGTCAATTAAAAGTGAAAATATAAAAAACCAAACTGATTGGCATTATTTGAGATGGTGTTCAACATTTTTTGCCTTTCTTTACGTTTTTATACCTGAGGGCAAAGACTTAGTTTTCTAACGAGTAAAAGAAAGCGATAGTTATTTATAGCTGGGATCGGATACTTACAAAAGAAAATAATGTATGAAAGGAATCCTATTATTTTTGCTGAACTGGCTTTTAGTTGAATGTGGTTTTTAATGATAGTTATTTGTGCGTAAATTTTCTGTACATTATTTTAAATCGAGTTTACAGGTAATTGTATTTACTTTGATATCCAAATTAGGATAACATTGAGTTTTTGACTGTTAACAGCCCTTTCCCTCATCTGTTCACTAGTAGGCGCATAAAAATCTACATTTCTTTCTCCATCGATACTCAATTCAGATCAATATGAGATTTAATTATTTGACACAATTTACGAATCCTTTTAAATCTGTTTTTTCCCTAAACTACAGAATTCATATATAACTATATTTGTGTTTCTATTGAAAACAGCGTGAGATTGAAAATAGGAATTTGAAGTTTTTCTTATTTCCAAACAAGTTGTAAAAGTCTAAAAGTTATTAATCAATAGCTTGAATACAATTGAGTACAAATGGATTTGAATGGGAAATAATTAAAAGATAAAATAAAAATATGTGAACCCAAACACAATTTATGGACTTTGTTTAAATTGAAAAATATTTTTCTATTAATACTGTATTTCCATTATTTTAAATTGTGATGAATACTAAATATTCAGATATTATTTTTGATTCAGAGCACACTTTATATGCAAATAAATAAATGTTTAAAATAAATTTTTCTATTAGTGTTTAGATTCAGTAATAGTAATGGGGCTTAAAGGTTAAGCAATACATTCCTATTCATAGTATATAAAAGTGACGTAATTTGTGTTGATATCCAAGCCTTAAGCAAAGCAATCGCTTGAATGCGTGATTACATTACATGTATTGTTCAAAAAAATCGTAATAAAGGGGACTACAAATTGCAAGGCTTCTGATAACATCTCATAATGATTTATCGGAAGTGCTTAAAAAGCTATCCTTGAAAATAATCCTTAAATTTTATACGCTTTCAAAATATATGATTATTTGATATGAGTCATGATTTCTTTAATGATAAATAAGTTGTTTTGCATTTCTATTCAAACAACTACTGTTACAATCGTTAAAAAAAATAATTAACTCGATTCAGATACGAATACTCAATACTAAACTGAACACTTATTCAATTGATTCTTGGATTATAGGCAATAAATATTTGATAACTAAATGTATGTAATGCTATGTTTTATGTTTTGAGCGCATTCTGGATATAACCGAGAATTGGTTTTGAGGCTCTATTATATCAGATTCTTGTAGGGCTACAGTTGCAGTGCTTTTATTCACTGATTCATATATCATATCCTATGAAAGTTGTTAAATCATTGCCTTTATTATCTCCACTATTGATATGAAGTACAGAACAGCACAGCTTTATCTTATGTCAACTTAAAGAAAGTTTGCTTTTTATTCTTTAATGCATTAGTTTTCAAATTATTAACAATAAAATAAGAGGAATGACTCCAGCATTGCATTAAATATTTGTTATGAGGAATTGCATTCTCATGTTATTTATATTTTAGTTGAAATTAATTTTTAATATTTTAAAATATTCGCTATTTTTAATGGACTCATAAATTATGGGAAACACTAGTTTTGAATGATTTATTTCAATAAACTATAAAAATAGTGTTTCACACAGTATTATAATTATGATAATGCGGATGATCTGTTTGTTTTGCTGACAAGTAGTGCTCTATTAATTAGTGGTAATAATTAATTCTCATTAGTTTATAAGCGTTTTTCAATTCATTTGTTGAGTTAATTAATTAGCATTTTAGACAATTATAGCGAAACCAATCAAATGTCATTCATTTGTTTGTGTCGTAGATTTGTTGATAAAAACAAAAATATTTTATAAGACTCAGGAATGCATCTGACAGGAAATCGATATATCTATAAATTTAAATATGATTCACAGCACACATATTTTAAATCAATAACATTTACATATTTTATTCAAGACTTTGAATCCTGAAATTCTTTATGTAAGTTATAATCAGTCCTTCAGAAATGCATTTATCAGTCAAACTGGTATTTAAACTGATAAAAGTACTGTATAAGTACTGTATAAGTTATAGCTGTATTCATTACACTCAATAAAATTATTTTATATTGATTTTTACATTCCTTTCTAAAAGTTATCTCAAAATTAGATTTTTTAAATTTAATTTCTTATAAACAAAGCGAAGCAAACATTCTTTGATATGTTCTTTCGGTTGTAAATGTTTAGAGCTATTCAGGAATACGTTTAACGCATATAAATCGCATTTTTATAAAGAAAAATTTGTTGTCGAGTCTAAAAATTGATTGCAGCTTATATTAAGTGGGGCTTAGCTTTGATACAGTTGAATAACTACAATACGAGTACAATTTTAACATTTAAGTGTAATCTCCAAATAGTTTCATTTCATTGCTTTCTTCTATGTCAGCAAAAATTGTGTTTTTGCTCACTTTTACTTAAGTGTTATTCTTAACTAAATGTAATATATTTTCAAATTAATATTCATTGAGACTTTTGATTATCACATGTGAAATAACTTTATAAATTTCACATCAAAACAATATTTAATATTCAATGAGGAGACGGAGACATATTAGACGTCCCTTTTAGTCGAGTCTCTTAATAAGGAAACAGTTTGACTCAACTTTGAGACTTTAATTGAACAAATAATTTATTAAAACATATTATGTATGACTAAAATTAAATTCTATTATTAATATCAATTTTTCTATATTTTTAATGAATTTACAAATATGTGAATAATTATTTTCTCTTACAATTAGTGTTAAAAACACTAAAATAGTTAACGTTTTGTTTAAATAAAAAGAAATTTAGTGATGACTCAGTTGTAAATCTTTTCCTCATTGAATCAGCTCTTAATCAGCTCTTTTCTAATTATGGATTCCTTGACTTATGGATTAGGGATAAGGAAAGTTCGAACATTCAATTAATTTATTTCAATAAATTATTGCAAAATTAAGCAAAATTTTCATTTAAAAGTAAAAACGATTATTCAGAGCTTGATTTAAGCGCTTTTCCCCTTATTTTTTGATTATTAATAATCATTGAAAATCATAGAAATAAAACTAATTTTGAAAACCTTTTAACTGCAATATCAAAAAGACACTTAAGACATAACTGTTATAAATTGAATCTACAATTTAACCTATTTTCCAACAAAAAGGAATTGATTTTTTGATATTGAACTGATTTTATACAGAAAACAATTCTTATTCTTTAACAGAAGAGATACTAAAGCTTAACATTTTGTTTATTTAAACAATTCTTTTAAGCCAAAAATAATTATTCGATAAGATAAACGATTTTCGATACTCTCTGTTACATAAACTTTCTTATATTTGGTATCCTATAAGTGGATCGCAAATAAGCTGTCATTTTGTTGATCAGCTCTTCACGTACGCTATTTTCTTATTATTCACAACAATACAATGTGTTGAAAATTCTATGCCATATATTTATTGATAGTTAAGCTCTGAGTTTGTTGTTATTGCTAAAGAACTCAAATTAACTGTTGATAATTGCAAATTGTGTTGTGAAGCGATTTGAAAATTCAGATTAAAAATAGCTGATTAACTGCTAAGGCTCTCACGTTTAAGATTTGATTTACTATAAACTCTACTCTAATAGAATGAGTTTCAAAATTTGATAACAAATGAAACAAATTCATTGGTAACACTTTATTATAGCCTATCATAACATTTACAGTTGTGAACATTCCTTAGAATAGGTCAGTGAAAACATGTCTGAAACTGAGAGTTCATTGATTATTGGATTAATGCTAAGCTTAATATATGACAAATATTATCAGATAATAATTAATCATTACGTTTAGATAATAAGAATCAATATTGACTATTAATTATTAACTCATAAGCTGTTATTCATTAGAATTTTATTTTCATTTATTATAAGTTATGTCATATATCCTCGAAATCCATTTGAAACAGTGCTCTAATAGTGTTGCTATTATTTAAGGATATAAATTGATTTCGATTTCCTTTCAAGAAAGCAATCCCTACATCGTATCCATTTATATAAAGCATAAAATTAATAATATCGCTCTTCGTGCACAACATCTAATAAATAAGTTTTATTTATTAATTAGAGCTTCTTTGGAAAGATGTCTAAAAATATTAGCTCTTCCACAAAGTTTGTCATTCATATAATTATTTTGATAAACATATTATGAAATATATATTTTAATTAATGACATTTTTGGAAACCTTGTTTACGGTTAGGTTCAAATAATAAATTTATAATCTTTTATGCAAAAGTTATAAACAATAAGAGTAAAGAGTATTTTCATGTTATCTCAAATAAGTCTAATTCTTGTTGAGATAATTTTCATTTTATGGCATAAAATGTTATACTCAAAAAAATAAGATGAATTTATTATAAAAAAATGTTTTTATCTGGTTCTTATCGAAGATATTTTTTATTTAACATAAAATATTTATGAAAAGCATTTGTTTTAATTTATCCAATATTTTGAAATTTTGTATCAAACTCTAAAGTAATGAAAAATTTATTCATAGAAAAGCATATTTCTCT
Organism: Nanhermannia nana; assembly: GCA_033996565.1. Taxonomy (NCBI): domain Eukaryota; kingdom Metazoa; phylum Arthropoda; class Arachnida; order Sarcoptiformes; family Nanhermanniidae; genus Nanhermannia; species Nanhermannia nana. The sequence goes on from JAUJYT010000114.1 coordinate 24,172, forward strand.
GGAGTAACAGTACTTGATTTGCGAACTTATCTGTTCAGCATTACAGCCAAAGAGATAACGAAAAGTGTAACTGAGAAACTGCATGCAATTAAAACGGCTTCAAAGCTTATTTAATCAGTTTCCTTGTCGCCCATAAAAGCCTACTTGTCATAGCACAGAGAGCTCTCAGACCATTCTTAGCATAAGTAAAAAGTATAGTATAGTACTTAATATTATGATATTTGTTACTTATGGATATAAGTTATCGACTATCGACCTGCCATTTTGGTGTCAACTTATCCTAAATAGTGATGCCTTAAGCTTCATAGATAAGCCACTCTAACCTACAGTGTTTCAGCACTGAATAGCTTATGTACAAAAAATATTTGTTCTCAATTTAGTGGTATTTCTGAGGGGTCTGGGGGTTGAGGGCTGTGGGGGAGTCAGCTTTGATTGGAAGACAGTTCAAGGGCAAGAAGACATCATTCTTTTCTTTACTTTCATAATAAATTGCCTGAAGCTGTTTAGAAAGTTTAAAAATTTATGCTTTTTGTTGAATGGAATTTATGGCATGAATGCAAATCTCAATAAGAATCAGAATCAACAATAATTGACTATTAGAAAAATTTAGTGCAATCACGTATTTCTATATTAAGCATCAAAATTAATTCAATAGCATTTCTTTTATTTGTTGTTTAGTCTAAGTTTAGATCTAATATCGATCTCATAATAAATCTATTGAGAGCATAGAAATGAGATATCTCACTATGAATTACTGGTATGAGCTTTCAGTCGTTTTTTCTAATACTAGAAATGGTATTATCTTTTGCGCGTGGGTTTCACCAAATAAATTCTTCCTACACAATGAAACTAACAATTAGAACAGTTTATCTTATTTTTACCACTTTTCTTATCAATGGTTTAGGTCTCTAAACTTTTTAGAGCTCAATATTATTCAACGATTTTAATGTTTTAAAAGTTAATTTATGAGAACTAAAAATAATCATTTCGTAACATCAAAACAAATTTTAATTTCCTGTTCATTTTTTCCTGATATCTCCCATGACTCTCAATTTTTTCTGATCAAACTGAATATTTGCAATATTTATTTTTAACTACTTGTGCATTGAGAATAATTTTCAAAGTCTTTTGTCCTTTACTTAAATCAAAACTATTTAGAATTATGATTAAAACCATTGAGAAATGATTTTAATAAAGAATTATCTTTTTCTCAGACAATGCTAGAGATGGAGCGATACCTCAAAGATGAGCCTAAGATCCGTTGTTACGATCAGTTCTCATCAGATCCGTGGGATATGTTTTCAAAGCCTTTAATGAAAGGCTATCAAAGAAATGAAATGATAATTCCCGACATAGAAAACAAATCGGATACAGAAGATGAAAAGTCATCTCCATTGACAATATGTGGGACCGACAGTTGTGGTGAGGACAGAATGAGTGTTTCTGATCTCGATATAAATGAAAAAAATTTAGATTCTGCGAGTTTGAGCTCAACTGGAAGTAGTGTTCTTTCATGGGATAGTTGTTTAAGTGATGCACAAACTATAGCAGCCATAGTGTCGACGACTATCAAACAAGTGGCTAAATCACAACAACTTCAGTGTCAACAACAGGCAAATAAATCAAATAAGAATAGAATTAAGAGTTCTTCTCCGCGAAGAATAATAGCAAAGATCTCTGAATCGAAGAGTGTTTCTTCATCTCATCTCATGAACAGTCATATAAGTCATCATCACTCGCATTCACATCATGTGAGGCGACATCACAACGAAGACGACGACTCGACCTCTACCTTAACGCCTCCGTCCTCTCCTGAAACACGACTAACTGGTAATCTAATACATCGGACTGTACAACAGCATCAGATTAGCGAAGGAGCGACTGTACCATTAACTATAGTGACCACAGAAGCCATACCTTTAAATGAGAGTTCATTTATTGGCTCATCAGTAGATCATGTCATAGCAATATCTGCTTCACCTAAGACTGAAATAAGCGCAATATCACCTTCTAATGTGTCCCAATGCAACTCTCGATCAAGAGCTAGATTTGAGATCAATCCCGACAGTAAGAGAAGAATACATAAGTGTCAGTTCAATGGATGCAAAAAAGTTTATACTAAATCATCACATCTTAAAGCCCACCAAAGGACGCACACAGGTCTGTACCTGTTTCTACTCCACATTAATTGTTTCATTATTTACTACAATATTATATTTTCGCTATTAATACAATACTTTCGATTAATGTACAGTTAACTTAACGTTTAATCTCTTAAACACCTGACTTATGCCTACCTTTAAATTCTAATTTTATGCACGAATTCATTTTGATTGTTATTTTATTTAAATGCTTAAAACATAAGAAATCTCATGAATAATACATGAAGTAATAGATGATTATCTATTATTTAAATTGAAAACTAATAAATATAATAATTATTTATTTAATACTATAAAACAGGAGAAAAGCCTTACAAATGTTCGTGGGAAGGCTGCGAATGGCGTTTCGCTCGATCTGATGAACTGACTCGTCATTTCCGAAAACATACTGGAAGTAAGCCTTTCAAATGCAGTCATTGTGAGCGCTGTTTTTCACGTTCCGACCATCTGGCGCTTCACATGAAGCGGCATCAGTGATAATGTGATTTTGTGCCAATTTAGCAGACATTTTAAGTTTATGTTTTAGTCATCATTAATTCATACAAAGTTCACACTTTCCAACACAGCCTCATATGGTGTCTGCCAAACGGTGATCACAATTATCCCTTTTCTAAATCAAATGCATTTTGAAATAAATCTTTCAGAAGCGGAAATTCAATTAATGCTGGAATAACTCAATTTAATCAGTATTTGTCATCTAATTAGTTCTTGAAAGACACGAATATTCTACAAACCAAAGCATCCAATGATTTCATTTTTAATAACAACTCAAACGAAAACATAATATTTAATTGAAACTAAATATTCAATAATTGATTTGTTTATAAATATCTAATTAATAAAACTGAAAGTATTGTAATTCAGGTTTAATTAAGTTTAGAAAACAGTAGAAAACACAAAAACTGATGAACTATTGACCAAATGAGATGATAGAGTACAGCAATATTTCCGCTTTAGTTTATTGCCAGTAATCTTGTAATCAAATATCATAATCATATTTGACAAGAATTCTTATTCTACCGCTTTATGCTGTCGGTGCGTATATTGTACTGTGATTGTCATGTATATAAACAGATTACACCTAAAACGGCATCACATTTACATAATTTCACAAATATTGGATTAATCTGATTGTATGTAATGACTTGTGTCAGAATATTATTCTATTGTAAGCATCAATTTTTAGTCAACTTTCTGTATAATCAGTCAATTCGTTTACAACAGTATTTTCAGGTCGTATCTGTTGAAAATGGTGCGCATTAGCCTTTGCTTATTCGTGTAAAATTGCTACAGATTCTGATATAACGGTGTTTAATATCTAATGCTTTCTCTTAATCAAGACTAAGATTGTCAAAACAGTTTCTAACAGATAATTCTTGAATAGACTGTAACAATAATATTCTACAAAAGTTGTATTTGAGTCCTATTATGACTGCTGAGTAACAATTCAGGCCTTAATCATTACATTGTAATTCAAATTTAGGAAAAATGTCTTCAATTCATTAAGAATTTGTAATTCTGTATGAATTCTTAAATTCCATTTGAATTTAGTAACAACTTATTTAAGAAAAACTCGTTTAAACACAATTCATAGTTTGAATAATTGACTTATTCATCAATTTTCTAAACAGTGTTTGCATTTAGTGTGCATTTAAATAATGAGAACCAAAAAATCTAGACTTAAATACAACATTTTGAAAGCATAGGCCATTAACTTGCAAAACAAATTTGTAAATACACTCACAACCAAATTCTTATGACACACGGCTCACAATCATGTGCTTGAATGAGACGTGTTTCTAATCTTATTTATTGGTACTTTCATTTACGTGTTGGACCAATGAATCAAAATATAATTAATTAAATTTCAATTATAGTCCTATTTGTAATTTTAAACTTTTTGAGCTACAATTTTAAGTGCTCTATAAGAGGAGTCTACTGTATAATGTTATCGCAAAGTTTTCTTTTAATATAATAATTGATTTATTCTTATGTTTTATTGTACATCGAATTCGTTTTTGAGCTCATTTTATTTATAGACACTCTTCTTATACGTATTTCTTAAAGAAGTCATAGGTTTTGATTAATTAATTGATTGGTGCGTAATATAAGCAAAGTATATAACAATATTAATTCTTTATTATATAAATATATGAATATTTATTTTAAAAAATTATTTTCTATTTTCTTGATATTTTAAATTTGAATATTAAATTTCAATACATTATAAATTTATGAATAATGTTATTTAAATATTTAAGTTTGTAATATAGCTAAAGTTTTTTACTGATTCTTCTCTTCAATAAAAATTTTCACAACTATACTAAAAATCATTTATCAATATTTGAATTTAAACTAAAAATTAAGTAATGCTTTATAATTAGTATTAATTGCATTATAAAAGCAAACCATTTAATCTTTAAATTCATTAATAATCAAAAGTTAAGCAAAAAGTTTTAATATTAAATATCAGTTCAGTAAATGTTTGTAACCATTGAATATTTTGGTTGCAATCCTTTTGAGGTTTAGAAATAAAATATGAGAATAAATAGGAGTAAAGTTCAAACTGTAATAAATTAAGCGAAACCTGTGGTCTTCTTTAATAAAAGAAATGGCGTATAAAGAATATATGTATTGTGTTTTACAAATGGAGTGACTTGTACTTCAAAAGAGCTCTGTTGTAAATTCTGATTGCATTTAAAGCATACAATAGTAACGATTGAATTAAGGTCTGACAATACTAAAAATTTATTGCACAAAAACAAACTATTTGGGAACATTTCAGCCCTAAACTGAAAGCATATATTAATATTCAATGTCAGATATGATTATAAACTAAACTTTTGCAAATTCAGGAGTTTTTCCTGAAATACGCCCGAAATAAATAGTGGAGTAAGTGTTGAAAATAGAAGCTTTACGTGAGTTAAGGGCGAAAAACACATCGTTTAAGCGAAAGTTTAATTTGATTAAGTGTTATACAAAGTAATTCACTTGAATTCTTACTTAAGAATTGCAAGTAATCACTCTTGGCTTAAAACTTTGCAGAATGAATGACTGATTCTGTTTTCACTGAATACAGATCAGAGGATTCTTTATTCTATACCTAAATCTTCTTTATTGAGTTACAATAAACACAATTGATGTTATGCTTTCAATTTCAGGCTGTAATTGTATTTCCAAATTGTTGCTCTTTTTTATGTCAGTTCAAAGTATTGTTTGTTTTAATTTAATCTCACACTATATTTTAGTTGAGAGTGCCTTAGCAGACGACTCCTCAAAGTAATTGCAGTGAATTAAGCTCTTATTTCATCTTTCGATTCAGACAAAAATCTGCAAAAGCCTATTAAGCGCTGCATCACATATATGTATAGCCATAAAAGCAAATCTGTCTTTTCATAAGTAATTTCAGACTAAAGGGTTCACATCTACTCCAATACAGTCAATATTGTTTAATACAGATTTAGGTATTTAGTTATTAGGTGTGCCTTTCATTTAATTAACTTTTTTGCTTCTAATTAAACAAATTTGCTTTATTGTTATACATATGCAAATCTTTGCTAAAACAGCGGTATATCATATACTAATTATACAGTACAGTAACTTTCTAAGCATTACTGTTTTGCTATATATGCTATAAATAAATGTAGAGCTGATTAATAATAGTGTTTTATGTTATTGTTATGTAAACGTGATAAACAAGAAAATTAAAAAATCCTTATTTATTCGCAAATATCTTTAATAATCGAAAAATTGAT
>JAUJYT010000115.1:0-29881 GCA_033996565.1 Nanhermannia nana
GTCTTATGAAAGAAAAAAGTCATCAAAAATTATGGCTCAGCAATGATTTATTGTTTGTGGACCGCAGAAGTCTTAAAACTCAGGCATTATCTCCAACTGCTGTTGAAGTCATCATCAATAATGATTTTTAATAGAAATAGAATCACATTTTCTATTTTCATAAGACTTCACAGAGAAGTTTTAGTTTTTAATAATGAAAGAGATTTGAGTTAATGAAAAACTTGATTCGTGAAAGTCTTTCTCATTAAATGATTATCAAAATAGTTGTTGAATAATAGAATGTTTAGAGTCGTGTTTTGTTAATAATAGTGATAAATGTTCAGAGAAAGTAATTATCAGGAGTTTAAAGTTCTTAAACAGCGGGGAATTAAACCTAAAATTCTGATAATTTTATTATTTAACTAAATATTTATCCAAAAGTAGAGTTTATTGTATTTGATATTAAGTTTTCTAAAGTTTGTTTTTGTTAGTTATCAGTTATGAAAAAGGTTTTAGACATTAATGAGTATAGACATTAAGTATATCCTTTCAGTATTCTGTAATCAAGGGATGAAGAATTTTTTTTATTATTGCAGAAAATTATTAAACTGTATTCGTGTAAACTTTTTCACACCTTTTAGTTGTCTTTATTAATCAGAACAATATTCATGAATCGTGAAAAATCACACAAAATTCTAAACTTGTTGTTTAGGTTTCTTAAGCCATTTAAATAAATACTTTGACTGAACCACTTATTATATCAAATTCATCGGAATTTATCTTAAGGCGAAAGACAGGGGAATTACCAGTAATTCCTTGCATTGGTTATAATTTTCTACTTTTGCAAACTTATATTTTCATTTAACGAACTTTTAATTGGATTAAATTTAGAAAAATATTGACATCATTCCATTTCATGGTGAAATGAATCAGATTTATATAATTATATCATTCAACTGATCCATAGACAGTAATTTACATTTTTTCAAAACAAGCTAAGGTCTTAATAATAATAAGTTATCATAGCTTTGAGTCAAATATTTATGATAATAAACTTTCATTTACATTAATTAGTTGAATAAATATTTATTTTTTTATAAATTGCGTCCAATGTCTACATTATCTCTGAAAAATATAGTCTAATAGAGAATTACATCTCATTAGAACTTGAGTTAAATCAAGTTTTTCTTTTAATAAAATATAAAACTTTATTCGTTAGAAAACAGAAAGTAATGAAAGAAAAGCTCGCGTTAATGCCATACAGTAGACATACAGTATATATAATTAAAATTTATGAGACATGAATAATATAATATAAGTCGTTGAGTTCTGTAAAGCAATAATAAGCTTAATCTAATTGAAGATCATATTCACGAACCAACAGATACTATCGATAAATAGTTTGCACAGTTGCCAGCCCTTGATATAATTCATTGAGTTTGTATTCGTAAGACAATTATTAATTGATATATAAATTTACAATAACTCTAAATAACACTTTAACGCAGTGCTAAGGGCGAAATGTGAGCTTATAAGTGAAGAATTTATTTTAAATTATAATTATCAATACATTAAATTTTTTTTCATTTCTGACGTCAATGAAAGGGATAACTGTGTGGTTCTATTGAACCAAATAATATGTAAGTTGCGATTTGTTTCAATTCAAATCATACCAAAAAGAAAAGTAAAATAGGAAAAAAAGAAAAAAATCAATGGCAGAGACCTTGTAATCCACTAATAAATCAACTAAAATATTAAGTTACAAAAAATTAACTATTGATATAATCTGTAATATAAACCAAAGTAACATAACATTTCAACAAATATTAAGATTTTAATACGTATATAAAAATTAATGGTTTGTTAGCGAAGTGCAACTGTTATGATATTCTATTAAATTCAATATATATTAAGAATATAACAATAGTTATTAATACAGCTTTCAGTATTTTGCCCTTGAGTTAGACGAATAAATACGATTTATTGCAATTAATTTAATGGTGCTTTTGTTCACTGAATTCGGTCAAAGGTTTAGAATTAGTTTTAATTTGTTTAGAATTGAATATTAAAAGTTTCTTAAATTATTTACTATTATTAACCCAACCATTTATTTTGGTTTTCATCAATTATGCAGAACAATAATTCTTATGTTAACATGAATTAAGTCTATGTAATCGAGTAGATTATGATTACATAGTTTGAAATAATAAATTCCAATTATTATCTCGAGTTTGATGTTATAATATATTTATAAAACGAGTTTTCAAATCATTCTAAAGTAGGCTTTGATTTAATGCTGAATTTTTGATTTTATAAAATGGGGAATTTTAAAATTGTAAAACTTTTCCTGGGATTCAAAAAAAGATAACATTTATCTATCAAAATGGTATTTAAAGATAAAAGTTTTTTTTGAAAGATATTGTATTTTAAAGTTTACAGATAAATAACTTAAAGCTGTAGTTTATAAACAGCAATATATTTTTGTGAAGATCTGTTTGAAAAGGCTATAAAGTGCAACACCACATAAATAGCAACATAAAACCAAAACTTTTTTAAAGTCATGTAAAACTACTTAATCGCATATATAGTAGTATTATATAAAAGGAATCCGTCCTCAGAGCAGAAACCACAACAAAAACACTTAAACAGACGTAAAGCTATACACTTATGAAGCAGAGCAGTCTTGAGCAGAGCTGTGTTAAGCTTTCGAACAAAACATTTCTGGTTCTCGTCGTAAGCAAAGAGAGGGACTGTAATTCACCCCCAACTATGAAATAGTTGATCCCTCCCTAGTTAACTATGAGGCAAACTTTGCAGCGCTTACTCTATCGCTCGCACGAGTTGCACCAGTTCTTCTTCATCAGTGTGTGTTTAGGTGTGATGGCTGTTCAAAACTGCTCTGTCTTATGAAATGTTATGCCGCCGACCACTCCAATAGTTCCTGCGGTAAAACCATTCATAGAAGTTTTTCATTTACACTCAAATGCGCGCAACTCTTCATTGTGTTACTCGATCACTAACTGCACTGAACAGTGATTGCCTTTTCCATTGATTATTCATTATAAAAAAGAACTGTAACAGAACACGCTTTTCAATAACCTTTAGAAGAGAAAGGATTCAGATATGAAACTTCGTTGAAAACTTCATTCGTATGAAATTTTGTTAAAAACTTCATTCGTATGAAATTTTGTTAAAAACTTCATTCATATGAAAACTTTTTTCAGAAGTCAACCCAAAACTGATTACTTTGATTATTTCAAGTGTTTTCAAAGTCACCTATGTATGTGTGCGCTTCTATTGTATGTATTCTACTGTGAAATGAGTTGAACAATATTTTGGTCCTAAATAAGTCTCATATTTACAGAGTTTAATATTGAATTCATTTGACAGCTTTTATATAGAATGTAAGTGTGAATTATTATTTCGGGTATTATTGTTTTGATTCCAGACAAATAATTAATATTTTCTGTCTCTCTGTCAGTCATTTGTTTCTATCTGTTTCTCTTTCTGCTGTCTCTCACTGTCTCTCACTCTCTATCTCGCGCTCTCTTTCTCTATCTTCCTCTCACTCACTCTGTTATTAATCTTAATATTTGGTATAACATTACTGGAAATGAAAAATATTTTGAAAAGGGTTAACGCAACAGAAATCGACCTAAATTTAAATTAGAATTATTATCAGAAAAAATTTGTTTTTTATTTAAACTCAATCTAGTGATCAACTCATATGCATTTGAATGGACTATATTTCTAAGGAAATTAATTAAGAGATATTTTTTAGTACGAATACTAATTCAATAATTAATGTAATGCTTATCTTCTTCCAAAAGTTGTTTAATCTAATTAAAAAACATTTATATCTAAGTCCTTATTATTTTAGCCTCAGATCATATGCAAGACATACAGTATGATTAGTTGAGTACTAGTTGTTCACCAGATTTTCACATAAAATAAAACAGAGAAAAAACGAGATGAAAAAACTTTTTTAGACGGAGTAGATTTCATGCTGTGATTCTTTGAGCTGATATATAGCTAAAATGACATACAGCCAGAGCGATGGCGAGATTTAAAACTGCTTTCTTTCTCAAGATTTAAAAATAATAAATTCTCAGTAAGGGTTTGAAACAGAACAATAAGAAGAATTGAACAAATAATATGTTATATAAGGGATAGTTTTCTGTCCTTTAAATAGCAAATCTATAATGTTTGAGAATAGTGAGTAATGCTCGATAACTAGCTTCACCTCTACCAGCATTGAATTTCAAATGTGTGTATTGTCTGGTTTTTTACGATAGATTAACTCTCGGAAAGTCCTCTAACTCTTGTTGTATTTCTTCACCGATAATCACATGATGTAATGGAGAGTAGAAGTTGTTTTGTGCATAACTGATACCAGTTTTATATCAATGCCTATATTGAGTAACTGTGTGTGGGATTTAAGTATTCAAATTTCTTGTGTGATAAGCAGTATGTAAACCAAAACTACCTTCAATTGCTTCTTAATATAAATAATTTAAATAATTTGTTTCAAATTAATGATATGGTTTGGAGGTTTCAGTTCATTATTTTAGTCTATAATTTGTTTTTATTTTTTTTGGTAACTATTATTCATTAAAATAATGATTTTATGAATATTAATAGGATTAATAGTAATAAATTGATTTGAATTGAGACTATATCTCAGTTATAATTCACGGAATTCCACTGTTTTATGCATTATTCAAACTTTGACTGAGAGTCCTTTTAAACTATTTTTTCGATGCTTTGTTTTTAATAAAGTGTGTCTGCGAACTCGTTTTTATGGAGCAATTTCGCTGATGTACTAAACTTTAGTTCATTATTATGTGTATACTCCTGTTATTTAATACCCTAATCATTATCTATTAAAAATCATATTCTGTTACAGAAAATTTGAAAAATATAGTTATTATAAAGCATCTGCTTTTGCTATCATATTCCTTATTATAAGAGTAATAATTATTTCAATAATATTTTCTGTTTCGTGTTTTGTTTTTCGACATAAAATAAATTAACTAATCTTTAAGTGCAGTATTGTATGTTAAACTGGAACAATGCGCTGTATATCCTTATATTCACCATAAGCTCTTCATTTCACATCAATTATGAGAAAGTTTTACGAAACATCTCAAACTCGCATGAGATCTGATAATCCGAAAACAATTGGTACCTTATATTCATACCATATATTATCGATTGTGCTTGAATTCTTAATTTCAACCCAATTGTTAAATCAAATACAGTATTTCCTATTTAATAAATTATTTTTTAGCATAGAGTCTAACGATTTTCTGTTATCATTTATGAGATTTAGTTCTAAATTAAATAGGAATTGAATTCATCACTACTTCGTGGCATTCAATAAAAACTTAAATTAATTTTACTCTCTTTCCTGAATGAGATAAACAAAATTTCTCAGTTACAGTATATGACTGAAAGGTTTATCATTATATGAAATCGAGGCTTATTTTTCGTTTTTCATAAAACCCAAGCCATAAGTTCCAGTTTTTGTTTATCTTTTTTTGATAACCCTTTTTGATTTGATCGAATTTTTTTCGTATGAAATCCATTTTCTATCAAAATTAGATTAAAAATCCATTAAAACATTAAAACAAAAGTTATAAAATGCTTAACCTATTAATAAAAGTGAAAATTTCACGCAACAGAAATAGACTAATAGTAGAGAACTCTATTTGAGAACCTCATCAAAAGTAGTGATTGTGATCAGATTGTGTCCCATTTACTTAAGGGAATTAATTAATCCAAACTATAGTCGCGTACAGTCCTTGCAGTCCTTGCATCTGATCTCACTTAAGTGGCGGATCACTTAATACCAATAAAATATATTACACTGTAATTGTGTACTCTATGTAATATTTAATTCGCTGTCAATATCAATACAATGTGTAAATTATTATAATTAAAACATAATTCTATATAATTATTAAATTAAACAAAACAACAAAAATTAGAAAAATCCATTTATTAGATTAAGCCATACTTTTACGCCTCTATTCTCTACAATGTTTGATGGCTTTAATTTAACAATGAATGTGTTGAGCATATAGTAAATAAGTATTGTTCTCCAGAAGCAAAACTGCTGCAGAATTGCAGTCATGATTATCGGTATAATCTTCTGTTTGATGATAATTAATCACAATCTATTTAAGTCGCACATGTTTTGTCTATTTAGCTCTAGAAACACTTTTATCATGCATTACACAATCAAACAATTTATGATTGTTGTCACAGATGTATATAAATGTATATAAATGTATATAAATGTATATAAATGTATATAACGAATGAATTTAATGAACTTAATTATCTCTAATTGACAGTAATGGCTGTTAAAAATATTTTAAGGCAAACAAAACTTGATTTAGTTTTGAGTAAAAAACTTTTTTTCGCATTATTACTAAAATGTGTTATTATTTTTGATGAGTTTTAGGAATAATTTAAATTTTGATTAAGATGGATATGAGGTAGTATTTCAGGAGGCAAAATATATAATTTTTAGTCTCATGAGCTCTTTTCGAATCATCCAGGCTTTAAATATTAGGGCAAATTCATGTTTGTGTTATAATAATAAAAATGTAATAAAAGGTTTTAAATACTTTGACTCGTTATTCAGGATTAGCTTTTCGTGATTAATATGACGTTATTATGTGTTTGCATTACTTTTATAAATCTCAGGGCTTTTAAAAATGTTTGCAATGAATTTCCGTTGGTTTCTAAATATAGTGAAATGAAAGTGTCAGTAACTCATCACAGGAACAGAAAACTTGGCAATTTTCATATCTGTCTCATATATGGAAATGCCATGATTTGCATAATAACTAATGCCATTGCACCATAAAATGTGTTATTTAACACTTCAACACATTAAAAATCATACCAATCAAGTTTGAGTGCATTGCTGAGAAATATTTGTTTGCAATTCAGTTGAATATAAAGTATTTATATACAAAAGTTTATTTTAAGGCCCAAATCAAAACTATCCAAATCCAAAATAATTGGTTTCATTTTTTAAAGCTCTTCCTGAATATTCTTATCTAAAAAGCTTTCACTATTATTGAACTGTAATATACATTATTTATTAATAGTTGACTGAAAATTACTGCTAATATATAAAATACATTCTGGAATTATCACTTAATATCATTAATTAAGTTCAATTTTTAATTAAAATAATGTTTAGTGAACCTAATTGTCAACCTTTAGCTTCATTAATGTTAATTAAACACAAACCGTATATATGAAATTTTTAGTACACAATAACTTTAGACATTGATTAAAAGCAATGATACTGTGCTCTAACGCAGATTGAATTTTTATATCGAGTAATTTCATGGGATATACATTTGTTTAATTAATTACTTTTGGATTTAGTGTTTTTAGTTTTATTATTGAGATCATAAATACTATGAATTGCTATAAAAATATCATTAATTCTCGACACATACAGTATATTCCTTTTTTTAATTGCAAAAAAATGAAGTCATTACTAAAGAATTGCTATTTGTTTGTGTTAAGGGTCTCTATGTATGGGCTATTATTTGCAAAATAAATACAAAATAAACTTTGAAAGAACAGGAAAAATCATTTTCCACAGTATATGAATATTGTTATTGTCTTAATACAGAATATTCTTTATGAAACCAAAGCCAGGGTTTATTTGAATAGAATTAATAGAAAAATTAATATTTCTATTGAAAATATAAGGCACAGCCCTACTTCACCTACACAGCTGGATTCTACACTGCATGAAATGAATTAATGTTTCTTTTATTTATTTCTCTTGACTGCAAAGATATTTGGTTTGATAGCAATGACTCTTAAATTTTGGATTCACTTTGTTTATAGACCGAAACCCATTCCTTTATTAGTATTTAAGCCACAGCTATATAAACTAATTCCGAGTGGGATTTTTTGATCATCAAATTGCCAAAAGTTTGCACAAACTTCTGAGTTATTAACTCAATTCTTGGCCAACTTGGATACCAGTAGTTATATAACTAAATAATCCTTCACTACAAGCAAACGGAATTAGAGAAGTGAACAAAACTGAACAAAACTGAACACAAGACCACTTTTATATCTAATCCTTTTTGTCCCGAAAACTTTTTCTGCCTCTCTCTCTATCTCTCTCTCCCTCTCTCTTTCTCTCTCCCTCTCTCTCTATCTCTCTCTCTTACTTGCATTTGTTCACAAAGACCACTGTTATCATGTCAAATACAATTCTAAGGTCTTTTCAAATAGTTTTTTATTTAGTTTTTCGCCCAAATAAATCTCATTCATTCTGACCTCAATTTTTCTCATTTATTTAATCTCAGTCTTTATTTGTGTGTTTTCCAGATCATTGTCTTTCAAAAATCGTTCTGAGCTGTGGATGGATTGGAGTTAATTGTTTAGCTGATGCACATATCTATTTTGAATGACACCTAATTTACAATAATCGAGGTGACTGTCATTTTTTGATATGAATAAAGTTTTAGAAATAATAAATTTTATTTATACAGTAGTAACTCGTTATAGTAAACATCTGGGGACCTACACATGTATTTAATTTAAGTGATGTTACTATAAATTTGTATTTTCATACACTATATCTAGGATTGACAATAAAGTAGTTGACTATAACGGGGTACTGCTGTATTAACATTTATATTAATATATTCTGCTTTAGTTATTTGTTAATGAATTTTGACAGTAGTTTTGAAGTCTAATAAATTTCTATTTATTTAAGATTATGCAAATATAGCTAATTATCAGTATATTTACATATACTATGTAACTCTTTATAAGTTAGTCTACACTTTTTGATACACTTCTCTTATCAAATCCTTTCATAGAGTAATTAATGGGTAGGATTTCTTGAAGTCTAGTTAATGGAAAATCCATTTTTCTAATTATACTTTGCTTAATAACAATCAGATACGAAAAAATAATATTCTGAATGTCAGTTTTTAGTTATTTTTGACACATTTATACATTTTCCTAATATATAAATAATTATTAAAGAGTTATTAAACTTGAGAAGAGTCGTTAATACAATATAATTAAAATTTTTAAGGCTTGTCAAAAAATTTTTTTATTTAATTATTTGAAACTCTTAAGTAAACTTATTATTAGTAACATGTATGTCAGTGTTACGCCTCAGTAACTGACAATATTAGGCTATAATTAATATCAAAATAAATCACTTGTTATTACAGCGCAAGAGTTTGTAAAATTCTTACATAGAGTGGGTATTAATTATTTTACCGCTTTATTTATTAGATTAAACCTTGTTTGCCATTGAACTCTATTGATTAGTACTTATGCTAAAAGAAGAAACAAATACAAGTGTATACAATAATTGATTGAATCAATCACTTTTAGAATAACATAACTTTTTGTACTAATTCAATGACACTTTAAAAGGAATGATTAATCAAAATTCAAGCAGAGCTTCAATTTGATTTATGCTTTAGAAGTATTTATAAACAGCACGTTTCTCACCTATTCCGTGCTTTTTTTGGGACTTACCTCTCATTTCGGTATTTAAGTCCAGGCTTTAAAAACATAGAAAACAATGACCTCTCGTGCGATAGTTCATTGGCGTGTTTTTCATTGTCAAGGTTTAGATAAGGATAAGAATGAGAAGTGTATCTATACCTCTAATTTAGTCTAACATTTCCTCTAATTATTATAATTTTTGTTTCTCTATTATCTGAGTTCTTAAACCATAAAATTTGAAAAGTGACAACTCAGTAGACGTTTGGTTTCGCTGTCTTGAGCATGACTTTTCATCTCAATGCATAATATGATCAGTAAAATGAAGCGATTTTATAACTATTTTTTTCTGTCATGTATTCGTCTCTTTATCATTAGCTCACAGTATATCATATTTTTTCTACTTTATTGTAAAATCTTCTTTGACTGTTGGTATACATGGTTTTTAGGCAACTTGTTCTACCATTTATGATAATTTTCAATCCGGTTGTAAGGCTTCACTTGATTCATAATCGTGATACTGCTCTTGAGGCCAGAATTGATATTCAGTGTATCATATGCTCAAAAAGTAAAATTTTCTATTGTTGGTAATATGAACTTAAAGCTCAACGGAAGACAAAATAACAAATTTATCAATTCTTGATTATATCTAACAGAAGGGAAAGCTTATCAATAAATCTATTATTACTATTATTCAGAAATAACTTCTTCAACCAAATTGAAAATTTCTATAATTTGATTCAAAGCAGAAGATGCTATATATGCTGTATAAGCAATATTGCAAATTATTACCCGCACCTTATAATTTCGGTTATGTTTATCGTGCAGTGTTCGTAGAAATGATGGCATAGAAAGAACAAAAAATTGAATTTTAAATTTTCAAACCTTGTGACACAAATGCAAAGCCAGAAAACTTAATTTTAGGCATAATTCTCATAAAAATGCATGATATAAGGTATTCATATTGTATGATGTGCTCAACTCTGGTGTTTTAAGCTTCCAAATGCTTCCTTTATATGTGAAACAGTACAGTAAAGTAATATTCTGTGACTAGTAATATATTATTACCTCAAATGCAATGTCTTTGTTTACTGACTGTTTGTGACTTTTAAAAAAACGTTTATAATTAGAATCAAATAAAAATATTTCTCTGCTAAATGTCAAAAAGAGTTCGTTGGCATTAATCTGATAATAATTTAATTATTAAAACTTTTTTCAATTATTCTTTTATTCTTTGTATGCTATTATCTAATAATAAAGTATTAATATCAGTGCAAAAGTTAATAGAAAAAGTTGAGCATAAAAGCAAAAGTTGATCTTAAATAAGATGTGCGTTATTTAGTAACATGTGATTAAAAGTATTAAAAGACATGAAAGTCATGATTGAAGCCTCCATTTAGTGCGACTAATGTCTAATGAGAGTAAGTCCTATCGTAAGCTTATCGCAAACAATTCATTCTCTTTGCTCTCTCAAGTATTAGTGTCACTTCGAAAAAAAGTGCAGAGAGACAGTGCTTTTGTTGTGAAAGCATTTGCATGTCGCCGAATACAATAAGAATCCCACCTCTTTTCGCATTCATTTATATTTTCTGTGTTAGCTTTTATTCATAGTTTTTCTCAACTGACAATACAATATACTGATACTATACTGATGCTTACTTCCTATATATTCAATGATACTTACCATTCACTGCTACTTTTGGAAAGCGTCTGAATTACTTGTTTGCACACACGACCAATCGATCTTATTTTTTCATACTAAGTATATAAAGGCGGACCACCTGTCCCGTTCCTATTTGGACAATCATTATTACACAATCCATTACTATAAAGAAAATTTGACTCATTTGCTATAATTAAGAAATAAGTGAATCAAATCTTTAGAAATATTATCAGTATATAAATTATTGAATTTCTTGCATAATTATTTCAAGTTGTGTTCAACAATTTATTTGTAAAGTTCTTTTTAGAGAGATTTTTTAGCTAAAGTCTAGTATTAAAATTTGTATTCTACAGGTATAAAAATTTGTTATATAATGCGCTTTAGCATTAAAATCAGATTATTTGACTTTTGTTTGATGAATAAGCTTCCATAATTTATGTCCATATATTTAACTGAAAGGTTTCAGCCTATGTAAGATGATTCTTCACTTTAGTTGTGAGATTTATCCGGAAAGTGTCAAATATTTCCCGACAAAGCTTGAGTGCAAATTTAATTAACAAAATGGTGATTGACTGAAGTTTTACTCAAAGATCTGTTATTCATAATTGATTGAAAGCTTGATATAACTAATATCGAAGGTTTCAAATTTAGGCTAACGGTAACGCTATTTATATTGGAAATTTACTGTTTAGATAAAAAATTATCTCTTAATCCTATTAAAGTTATTCTAAATGATGCTAATTATGAGTCAATATTTTTTGTTGATCCCAATTAAATAAACTTAAAAATAGCTTAAATTTATAGCAGCTTTTGAACAAAAATTGTTCAGAAATTAGTACAATAAAAAAGTTTTAAAACGAGAATTTAAAAAAATTATTAACATTTTTATTTGATTAGAATATTAAAAGTCAAATAACTCTAATTAGAAATTGATTTGATTTGTATGAACGTTATTATCAATTCTACAATCAGTGATGGTTTTAAAAAGACTTTCATTGACTGAATTAAGTTATCTTTAATTATAGTGAACTTTGCTTTTTTCATTAGGCTTCAAATTGAATTATTCTGATCTTATTTTCAATCAAAGCTAACTAACGCTGATAGACGTATTACTAAATCAATAAATCTGGAGCTTAACAACACGTGTTATGTAATATTTTTTTATAATGTGTTAATTCGATGATTAAGTTGTGATTAATCCGTGAATTTGTCTGAAATGATTGAATTGAATTTCTGAGGCAATAAACAACAAAAACGTGCTAAACGTATATTCAACTCTATAATTATCATGAATATAATCAATTTCATAGATTTAATGTGAATTTAAGGCTATATTTAAGGCCATAATTTTCACCTATCAATACATTCCATTGAAGCAAATTTGAGATTTAGAGCAATGAGCGTTAAAACTCAAACGAACTTTAAAGAGATCAAATTGTAATCAAATAATGTTTTATGGATTAGTTTATGGCTTTCAGGCAAATAACAGTTTTTTTCAATATTTATAGTTTTGAACTTTTACTTTCACTCTTTTTAATGTTTTTAATAGCATTGAGTTTATAATTGGTTATACACTACATAAGAGGTTCTTTTGTTGCAAGACTTATAAAATGTTGATTAAATCAAAACTGAGCCAAACAATTAAAAGAACCAAAAGTTAACTAAAAGAAGATTATTTATTCTAATTTTAACCATTGAATCCCTTCTCCTATCACAGTCTCGTTTAAATTGATGTGTCTGTCATAAAAGAGTGAATATAACAGTTACTGTATGATAACATTAGGCTAACGTGACATATATGTACTGCTACGGGTGTATCAAAGTATGCAAATAAATGAAGTTCATCGCACTTTTAGTTACTATATTTATATTTATTAAATTCTTATTTCTCTATTTGTCAGGAGTTTTGTTTGTTTAACAGCTATTATAGAAAGCTATCATGAATTAGAGTCAAAAATAGTGTCATAATTAATCCAAATGAATGCCACAAAGTATGAAAATTGCAATTTTTTACACTAAATTAAGCCAACACTTTGAGCAGTAATACGAGTAAACTTATAATCTCTCAAAATAAATATTTTTCATTTCTAAAAATATTCACCTGAAAGGGTTCAAACATTGATATAAAGCAAGTTTTGACAAATGACAACTTTCTGTTGTTATTATTGTGAAATAGTATATCTTTATGAAAGAACATGCAATCATTTTCTAGTATATCAATTCAATTGATGTCAGTATACTATTTAGACCTATTGCTCGACATCCAAAGGTTTGACAACTGGGTGTGACATAACTTATTATGAAGTGGTCTCAGCTTTTTCTTCAAATTATTATCATAGAGCACAACATCAATAATACGAGACTCGGTTTCATGGGTTTCACTATATATTTATTATATTTTTTAGTCCATAAGTCAATTTTGTTTAACTCATATATCGTGGACATGAATTGAATGAAGACGACGACGAAGAAGACGACAGTCGTATTTGAAAACAGAATAAAATTTCCATTTGGCCGAAGTAATCACTTTTTTATTTATCTTACTTAATGCCAAGATTTAGGGTTTGATAAAAATGATGTCAAACTTATACTTTGCAATGAATAAGAGACATATATTTTTGAATAACAGTCACATTTTCAGTCTTTTCAATCGAACAATTCCTCCCCAAAAACATTTAAATATTGTGCGCTTACAAAGACATCAATTTTACAAAATAATACTCAAAGATAACAGAACACTGTTTTGCTTAAACTTTATTCAATACTGGGATCCCTTCGATTCCATTAAGAGCTGGATATGCTTTTAGGTTAAATGGGTGTGAATATAACGGATTATTTTGTATATTTATACGAATATTTTATCAAAAGAAGTCAAAGTAGTCATCACTTGTAATGTCAAAAGCTTCCCATTTTTGGGAAAACTTCTATTATTCAAAACCTATTCTCTCGCCTCTATTGCTGGTATTTTTGCTGCCTTTGAAATGACAATTCATGACATGTAAAGCTATACCTAAGACATTCACTCTTCCATATACTCTTTCTTATTATTAATATCACCGAAATGAATATATAAGTTATATATATATTTATTTCACGCTTAATGAATTTTGTTCCACTCGAGATAGGAATGTCTGCTATTATATAACTCTTCAAAAAATTATAACAATGAGTTTCCGGACTTCGAAGCATGCGATTAACGCACTAATAATAACTCAATGCATAAATATTTGATATTATGCAAAAAAATTCAAATTATTTAACAACAAATGATTTTTCTTCACTCCACATAAATTTCCGTATTTTTATAAAGTAGCCAAACATGAAATGTTTATTTAATTGTTGTAATGCTTTAATGCCTTATCAATATTTATAATGTCAAGTAAACAGTGGGCATAAAAACTAAAATTAGTAAGTCTTTGAATTTGAAATTACAAACCGATATCTAAAATACAGTAGTCTTTGTATTAATAAACGAATAAAGTAAATAAACTCTTATTTTCGATTCACCACTTCTTTAAAGATAAGCTGAGATTACTTTAGATGATATACCATTAGGGACTGCTTTTGTAATCAATATAAAGCAAGATTTTAATAGAATTTTTCATGAAGCTAATTAATAGACGCCTACAGTGAATTTCAATGTGCAATCTTATCAATTTTAAATGCAATCATATTCTATTTTGCTATAAATATTGAGCTCAAATTTTTTATTTACTCTAATTTCATGTATAGTATACTTAATATTAATGATAAGCACTGGTATATTGAGATATAATTTTATTTATTATGAGTTACTTAAATGTTGCCCAAATGCATTGCTTTAAGATAACTAAAATATATATTATTAGTCTTAAGAGGATTTAAGACCACTTTTCTATTGGATAACACGTCAAACATATTCAAAACTATACGGTTTCTCTATTATTCGTAACTCTGTTATAACTATTCGTAACTCTCATAATTCATGAAACCTTTTGACTCTAAAGAGTCATACGTTTATATTATTTATTCTGACTTTTATTATTTGCATTTTGTTATTAGTGATTAAAATTCATATTTTTGAGACTCCAGCAAAAAGTCTCATCGGAGTTATGCCATGAACTTTACTTTCTAGCTTTATATCTGTTTGTAGTGTAAACCGATTTCTTTAAATTAATGGAGACATAAAAAATAATTTAAACTTTAAAGATTACAAATTCACAAATTAATGAGAATTTCAAGTTTTACTTTTATTCACATAAATTATAAATATAAATAAATGACAAGATTTTTATTTAACTTAATAGGACTTTAAAAGTGACAGTAGATTGTTATCAAAAATTGTCGCTCCATATTCTACAGTGCTCTACATTTAAAGATAGGCACTTAAGTTATTAAGTAAACCTGCTTTGGGCTTATATTGAAATTATCACTTTCCACCAATTTATTCAGAGAACCACTATTTTCACTTTGCTTTCACATTAAATATAAATGATATTCCATTTATATAATACACTTTGGTTGACACAACGCCTCAGTTTATGATAACTTATTTTGTCATCTCCTCTGAATCTCTCATAGAATTTATTAGATTATTAATGAGTGATATCTTATTTTTATGACTGTTTTTAACCCGTCATTCATACCATTGCCATATAATTCTATAACATAAAAGTGTAAATACAGATTCGGAATGTTTTTTCAAGAATCAGATATTCCAATGCATCATATCTTAAATCTAGAGATGTCTACACATAAGGTTATTATTCAGCTTTACTTAAATAGAAAACTTTTTAGACTTGTCTCCCGTTTTTCTGCGTAAGTTATTTCAAGATATTTAGCTTTTCGTTGAGATCCTAAACCTACCCATAAATTGAAATCTATTTCTAGTGATAGAACCCGGTATTGAAAAGCAGTGCTCTGTTAGTGCTTTGCTTGGAAATCAAAGTTAAGGAAAAATGATTTGATTAAAACGTTATTTAAATTAGGAAAATGACATGAAAAATGCTTTGGATAGCCATTAATTATCTTGTCCTTTATTTATTTAACTCCAATATTAATAAATCAATTGTGACATTAGGTTTGAGCAAAAATAGGACAGAGTAGTCAAATAAGGTGCTCGAAATGGTTTCACACTGGAATCAATAACTTATGGCACTGTACTGTACATTATCTATACATAATACAAAAGTATTGATTATGCTCTCACTTTTAGGTTGCTTTTCATTCTAATATTAAATCCTATGCAATGATTTATTGAGTGCTTATATGTGACACTATTAACTACTATCAGTGTGCGTTCAAATACTTTCACAACTTTATACACTGCCCGAAATTTCATAAAATTGAATCTCTTGCTGAGTTATAATCTCTTAAACTAATTACTCTTTAAATTTCAAGTTTATTAAAAATGCTTTACATCAGCTTTAAACTTATGATAATAAATAAATATGCGCTCATTTTTTAGGGGAAGTCATAAATAACTTTTAAAATAATATTTTCTCGACTTTAGAAAATGTTCGTAATTACGTCTTAATAGTAATATTTACTTAAATTAAGATTATGTTAATATCTATAGAACTTAATAGAAAATTATGTATAATTGAAAGATTGTTTTTAAAGAACTCATTAGTTGCAAAGTGTAAAACAATATTAAGCAGATTTTTGTTATTTTTGTTATTTTTTTAATTTTTCTAATAATATTGTTAACACTTTTCAGATAAACCTTTGATGTGAAGCTACACAATAATTATTCAACGCTTTGAAAACGAAGCCACACCACAAGCTCTAACTGTAAAATTTAATGTAAGTCTAGTTTATACAGTTTTGACTTCAGTTCTTTCATTCAATATTAAAGCTTTTTTGCTTAGAAAAAAATAACAAAAGTTAATTCACAAGTAAATAACCGTTTATTAGCATAAATGCATTACAAGAAGTTAACACTCTTTCAGATGTAACTTTTCGGAGGGAAGAAGTGTTTTAAACAATAAAATTCAATTAAAATTTTTGAATAATTTGAATCTTTTAAAAATTCAATGTTTTCGAGTTATTCAAAAAAATAAAAGAAATTCTATATATATTAAGGAAATTTTTGTTTTAAAAATCAACTTAAATTCAATAACCAGTTCTCATTGATGTTTGAGTGAATCGAATAATTGGTTTCAAACAAATTAATTTTATGCATAAATAATGAGTTGCAAATTGAATAACGATAGAGAACGTTAAATAAAAGTTGTAATAAAAAATAATTGATTTCAAAATACTCACTATTTCTTATTTGATATGTGACTCAGTTTTTTCTAATAAGAAAAATAGTGAGAAACTCATTCTTTGATTTGCATGAACATTAACACAGATATTTTAATTTAAAGTGTCTTTTATCTGGCACTTAATCAAAACCATACTTTCTAAGAGTCGAAAACCACAAAAAGTTTAGCATAAAAAAGAATTTAGCAAAGAAATTAAAATTAATCTGTCGTTAGATGTAGAGTAAATCCGAAAACTCCCAACATTTGATGCGAGCAAAAAATGGTTGCTTTTAGAGAAAAGTGCATTTTATGTTTGAGCCTCATTACCTTCTTTAATAAGAGTTGAATTTAAGTCTAAATTGCAATTATTATATTGTGTTTTTCATGCAAACTCCGATATTAACGCATCACAAAACTTATGAACTGACACCACTTAATCCCCAGTTTTCACTTTGCTATTTAATACACTTCATGTTAAACTCAAGAACCAAAACTCCATTTAATGTATTAATTTTTAAAAGTTTGATGCGATTCTTAAGTGAATTCTCTGGAATTCAAATTAATCTCTTAAATCTTTTTAATGTGTATATCATAACAATCTTTTATTATTATTACTCAAACAAATTGACTGAAAATCTTATCATAAATTGAATGAAATTTTTTCAATCCTATTGAATAAGTTTTAAAAATTAACTTTTTTTTATTCAAACTTACGATTTATTCTTTTGTTAAACGATTTAATTAATAGTTCATTCTTAAGTAGTTTTTATCTCTCGACATGACTTCTTTGTTTGTCTTTTAGGGAAATCTTATTGAAAATATATGTATAAGAAAAAAATCAATACGTTCATGACTTACATGTTCTATACATAAAAGATGAAAAGTTAGTATTAGCTCATAAATGAAGAAGTATTTTCGTGACAACATATAAATATTACGCTAACTCTTAAGCGTGACTACTATTGAGATCCGAATTAATTTGCTCGTTATTATTGATCATGCGTTCACTTTTTAAATTATTTGTTCATAACTAAGGCTTATTTTAAGATCATATAAGAGTAATATGTAATATGTGTTAACTGTACAAACTTTTAAACTCACTCTACATAATAAATTCGGCCTTTAGTATGAAATTCTTGTTAATTTTAATTATTTTAATGAATCTCTTGTCTCTCATGATATTTTTTGATTAAATAATTAAAAGGCTTCATAAAACAGATAAAGCCGTATAAATATTAATTTTGTTATTAAAGTAAAGCCTAGTTTTCTTCAAATATTAATTTATGTAAATTATCAAAAAGCAAACTAAATGAAGAAGAAATCCTAATAATAAGTGAAATATTATAAATAAAATATAAGTTTAGTCAATATTTGGCTTAAACTAATTGAGTTATTAGACTCACAATGGGATAATGAATTCATTTAAAGAAAAAATAGTTAAACAGCATTATATCTTAACAACCATTGCATATGAAAGAAAATCAGTCTTACAGACAGTCACGCATTAAGCCCATGAATTTGACCATTAATTACAATAATGAATTAATAATTCCATAACTAAAATAATTGTCCGATCGTTGAACCAAAAGTTTTCTGATAAGAATATGAGAGGGCTTTAGGACTTATTATCAGACGTATAGTTCTTGAGTAGTCTTATACAAAAGGACTGAGATTTGGCAAAAGTAACTGCATTTGTCAATAATTGGCGTCAAATATTGCTCTCACCTCTTAACTAAATATTTGCCTAACCTTAACAGTGATTCAATAGAATGAAACACTTCTTACGCTATTATCGCCTATCGTTGAGTTAATGGTATTTTTCCATATATTTAAACACTTTGATCTCTCAAAACTTTGTTTATTCCCTTGTGTCAAAAAATTGTAGTTTTATTCAATCTCTGCTTTTAGTATAATTGCTGAACACGTCGTTATAGTCGAAGAAATTGTTAAAATGCGTCTCAATTCTAGTGCTTATCTGTATGCGAAAGAAAGCCGAGTCGTGTTTGTGTTTTGCATGAAAAGAAACCTTTACTCTCACTTAATGTCACTCTTTTAGTGAAACTTCAATATTCAATTTTATTTTTCTCTGCTTTATCTACAATGCAAACTATTTTTATCTTGACTTATATTCAGATGATATAAGATATGATTCTCTAATGTATTTCTAATGGCAAATTGCTCTTATGTTTATTGCATGCATACAAATGTTTATGTACTCGAGTTTCTGCATTTGCCGTTTTTCTGACTTTTTTACATCAAATACAGGTCCGCTCGAAATATTATAATAAATTATTGCATTATTGTTATAAAAAACATTACATAAAACTTGATCCGAATATAAAACTACAGTAGTATTGAAACAATTTCTAAACACTACTTGTAATTCAAATTCTTGTTTGCTTACCGGTAAGACATGCTATACCATGATATGCTATGCTATGCTATGTCATGATATACCCTAACGTTCAGAGGATTGTTGTGAATTTGTATAATTTGTTACATTAATGCCATTACTAATCGTATTTTCAAATATCAATAATGTCTCGCAAAGACTGTATTCAATAATAATATTTTGTATAGGAGTAGAAAAAACTATTTCTACTCTTCAATATAGAAATATGCCATAAGTGAGGAAATGGTCTGCACATAATGTTTTATATCTCCGCGAATGGTCACATCTTTTATGATGCATTTCCTGCTATGCCATTAGAATAATGAAGCAAATCGTTGTAAACATAAGAGTTGTATTTATTTGTTATTCACATTCACTCAAATAGATCACTGTATGTTCACTTGAATTATTGTTTTGAATTTTTTATTTTGTTTTTACTGTTATGCAAGTTATATAAAAAGAATACGAATGAGATATAATTAAAAACTAAAACTGCATCTGAAATAAATGTGGCGAAAATAGTTATCTTCATGTTTTCCGGTCTCTGATGTTCATTTTGATGTTATCTCTTTATTCTATTTCTCTTTAGCTTATATCGAATATCGTGTTAAATAAGCTTAAAGGAAGTTAAATTACTAAACTTTTTTTAATGCATTTGCTATTCAAAAAACAAAATTCAAATTCTTTAATGATATTTATGACAGTGTATGACTTTGTTCTGCGAGTTCTGCGTTTTTAGCATTATTTTGAAATTCAATTTATTATGTTTTCTACAAATTCAACTTTATTTTACTAGAATATGAATATATCGTATTTATCATAATATAAAAGAAAAATAAATTGATTCTTTTTAATGCAAATAGCAATCATTGATTATTGTCAGACTATAATTACCGGCGAAGAGATGGGATTCTCTTGAGAACATTTTTGGCTCTTAAGATCAGTTAAAGATTATTTTGATTTCTTTTGTAATTACAATTTTACCCATACTTTGCCTTAAGAAGAAAATCCTCAAATTCGAAGAGATGGTTAAAACCTATCCATTTGCTTATAAATGACAATGTTTTCATTAAATTTTTCTTTATTCTAACTTTAAATAAGCAAATAATACACTGCAATATTTTTATTTCGAAATTTTTAATCTATTGAATGCTTTCTATAAAATGAATTGATTTTATGTTAAATCTTCTGCAGATTCGTGTTTATAAAAACTACAGTAAAACTATAGCCAGAACCATAGGTATACTTTTTCATTTCTGAAACCTCAGAGGAATACTTACCTAATGGACGCTTCAATCTGTGGCAAAACACAGATTTGATACGGTTTCCAAAATAAAATGCAAAATAAAAGCAATCACTAAATTTGATTGTTTATAAATTGAGGGAACAGTTATTGTTTGCTATTTAAGTCTGTATTAAACACTGACTTGCAGTTCATTCTTTCATCTTTTTCGGTTCATTTAGACCCAAGTTTTTTGTTATTTGAGATAAAAATATATATATATATATATTGTCGGTGCGACAGCTGGAGTAAAGACTAGCAAAAGCAGTTAGCAATGTCTGAGCTATGTTTTCATCCCTATTGTCTATCGACATCCTCACGCTTTGATTGATTTCTCCCTCTGCGATATGTTGAACTGATAAAATAGATTAACGACTGCCCAATCTTGTGATTGTGATGCTCCACATAGCATAGCATCACTTCACACATTATTTTCTGTCAGTAAAGCCATAGGAAGAGAAAGATGAACATCATTTTTTGTTCATACCGTCCAATGAACAAAATTTATTTTTCACATATGATCAGCGCTTGTGTGCGAGCATTTCTCTGCTCTCTTTTCTACAGCCGAAGAATAATCTGTTGATCCGCGTAAATAAATTTTTTAGTCAATAAAAAAGACTTTTCTGAAACAGAAAAAAGTTTTAGTTTCGGTCATTTCAGAGATGACTTTTTTACTCCATTCGTGTAAATAAAGAATATTCTATTCCAAAAAAAGGAATTTTTTTCAGGAAGTTTTGTCAAATGACTTCTGAGGACTGCTGCAGAACAATAAATAGTTAAATACATTTGCGATGAATTATTTATAGTTTTTCTTTTGCCTAAAATATTCACTATCTGTATATATGACAGTGACTCTCACGCCCACTTTCATCCGCCAAATGAGAGAGCACTGTCTTTGGTGATTCAGCCAGAATTTGTTTATAAAGATCAAAGAAATTCCCATTTATTTATTTTGATTGTCAATTCAGGCATTAATAAAACTTTTGCTTTACTAATAAGCAAAAGTCAGTAATGCTAAACATCGAGCGCTAACTTCTCTCTATTCTAAACGTCTCTTATAGTGAGTTATATAAAAATTTATAATCTTTGAAATGCCAGATGTTGTGTGAAAATGCTTTATATATTTTTAGTTTAATAGCTGTAAAATATGTGATACCAGTACTAGTGCTCAAGTATTGAATTTCGTGGTGAAAATTTTTATTGCATACTCTTGTTAGACCATTAAAACGTGACCCGATCTCAACCCAAATCACTTATCACTAGAAATCCAATACTTTTTCGTACAAATATTTCAATGTTTGATATGTAAGTCAGCAATAGTTGAGGCGATAGATCTTATTTTGTGGTTAAATGATTGCTTTTTCCCAATATATTCTCCGAATTATTCATCGATTCTGTTTAACACGATTGTGATTTTCTCACATAATTCAATACATTACTCAAATACTTATACATATACTTTTTGGGCGTGAATTAGTGTTGGAAAAAATTTTGTTCCACTATCAAAATAGAATTTACGGTAAGACAAAAGTTAGTTATTATGCTCTTTATTCTTATCTATTATTGGGTTTAATAAATACCATTAGAAAGAAATAATGGCTTAATTAGAGTTCAAAATAATAGTGAACACACGTGTAAAAGTGCAGTTAAAAGCCTTTATACGTTAGTTTTGTCTCTATAGGAAGTGTATGTTTCCTTATTTATTGCTCGCCAACAAAAATGCAAAACTTCTCTATTATGAAAAGCCTATTCAGTGAACGTGACAATTGTGGCATTAAAACTATTTTTTATAAGTGCCAAAACCTATTACATAATAAATTGTGCGTATCGTAGGCTGTGTTTCAGCATTGTTTAGATCCAATATCTGAGTGTTCTTATTCATTGGTATAAGTTTTGTCAGTTGACATACTCTTATATTCTTATGATTTAAATGAAATTTTATTGAATAATATCAATGCTATTTGAAAACTTCATATCATATAAAAATTCATATCTTTTTCTGCGTTTTTATTTCAAATTTTCTTATAAGCGTTTTCAAAACAGTTATCACCAGAAGTTGACTGTATTTATATCACATAAATTTTTACAATATGGGAGTTGTTATTGCTTTACGATAGGAATTGTTGTGCAATGTAACGCAATTTCCAATTGTTTTTTATTTATTTATTATATTTTTTGTTCCTTTACTACTTTATTCATAGAGTTTTTATATATTTTTCATATCAAGAGGAAAAGTATGAACAATACAACAGTAGTGTACTATTTATTTATAACGCAACATAATATAATGTGAAAATTTTCAATTGCCTGACGGCTGCTCTCAGTCTGATAAGAATGGGATGTTGTGGAGAAAAGTAACTGATGATGATTTGTGTGCTGGGATTTCACACTAGAAATCAATTGTATTACTTCTCTTTCATTTTAAGTCTCACTATAAAAGACTCACTTATTTCAAGTCGAAAATTATTCATTTCGATTAACATTTATTTGCTTTAGATTTTAGTCAAACAAAAAGCTTTATCTTTGAGAATATGTTTTACAAAAATAATAATTTCAGGAAAAGAGAGTACAGTATTTCAAAGTTTTCCTAATGTCTTATTTTATATTTTTGTTTAATTCACTTTTAAAGTGAAAAACTTTTCAATTAATAATGAAAATTATTTTATTCCATAACATGTATAATTCAAATTGAATTATAGTTAACAGATTTTTTGAATTGAACCGCAATCATGACTATAGCTGTAATATTGAAGTATTATTAAGTCGGCACGATTTGAGACATATATGCCTTACTTACGCGTGCTTTGAATGCATAATTATCTAATACTAAAGTAAAATCATAAAAATATCATATCTTCAGTATTTATGTAATGAATTCTTTTTCTAAGACAACTCTATTCATGATCGCACAGACATTACTAATTTATATGTTTTGTGACTTTTTAGAAAGGATTCAAATATAATATTTAAAATTTTTTACATAGGATGCTATGCTTTAAAAATAAATTACATTTAATATGATTGATGCATAATATATGAGATAGTAGAGCATGAATTCATAATTGTGTTGTTATGGTATTGTTTTTGATGCATTATTTTATATAATAAATTATTGATAATTAGAGTGAACTGAAATTTTTCTTTTTTTGATGAAAATGAAACTAAATTATCAATACTTTAATACCCGATATGGAAGTTATGGAACGAAACTGCAGTCAAAATCGCGAAGTGAGGGCTGGCCCTTAACTTTTGCTAACTATATGGATGTAAACTTTCTTTATTATTAGTACATCTATTAATAACTGCTATTATTTTTTGTTCGATAGCCTAACATCTCGTTAGGATTGTATCTTCTTTTATATAATCACTTTTTTACTTGAATTAGCGTTGTTTCAGACAGCAATCAACCGGCAAATTGGTTAACATTGTGTCTGAAGCACGTATTTTGAGCTCTACCTTATTCACTATTTTCTTATTTACTATTTTCTTATTTTTGGGTCTGTCTCTCAAAAAAGTAATAATTTTATACCCTTCAGAGTTAGACTAACTTAATGTGAAATTCAATTTTGTTTTGAATCATTTTCTTTCTGTAGTCTCCTCTGTCTCTCCCCTCTCCCTATTCTCTGTGTCCGACTTTTTGTAATTTGTTACGCTTCAGACGATTTATTCTCTATTTACCCGAATCTCTGATAATTCAAAAAATCAAATTTTTTTGACCCAAACATGAAATTGCATTTTTCCTTCATTTTCTCTCAAAGAACTTTTAGTTAATATCAAAGTCAGTCGAACCCCTGTATTCGAAATGAAGAATTAAAAGCCTTTTTGCAAAAGTAATTTCAAATGATTTTTTGTTTTCTTAAACTAGTTTTAAAGCTTTCACTTAATAATATTCTAAACACGAAGTACAAGAAATAAGTTTCTGCTAATTTTGATTTGAGTTAAATAATCTGATTTGATAGTACTCTTGAGTACAATTTCTGTTCCTCTTCGTATTTTTTACGACCCATTTCTCAAAGAGGCAATACTTGAATTACTTTGAGAATCTGAGATTCACTGTCCAAATAAAATCAGTTGACCATTGAAATGAAGGATATCTCAGAACTAAAATATATGAAAAGTTACTGCATTTCAAATATTTTCAGAGCTTAATATATTTGAAAAAATGATTGAATATTGAATTCTTGGGTCACTTTTTATATCCATATATTTTAAAAAGACTTAATTATTTTACGCGTAAACGAACTTTTATCAGATCGACATTAATCTGAAATAGCTTTGAAAATATTTTCAATTACATTTAGCGCTCTTTATTAGTTATGTAATTATTTTCTTTAAAATGATTAATGAGTATTAAAATTAAAATTTAATTAAATTCATGGCATAGCTTAAAATCTCTATTAGAAGCCTAAAATTTTTTCACCCATATCTTCTGAACTCATGTAAATATATGTATAGTCTGATTGAAAAATTCCTCAAAAATTACTATTAAATTACTATAAATTTTAATTCTATTCACGCATCGTCTGAGCTGTGAATAAGGAACTAAATTTCACTTCCAAGTGATTTCCAAATTCTTTTATATATTCGTGGATTACATATGTTTTACAAAACAGTTTTCTTCTTATATCTGCATTGATTCTGAAACAAAAAAACAATTGAGAACTTAATATATGAGTACTACACGCAAATGACATGACTATTGAGCTTTACTGTAATAAATTATCACAACTAGAATCCAGTGATCGATAAATTGTCTTTTTTAGGTTACTATGAGTTTGCATTTGCAAAAAAAATATTCTTTTTGTATGTCTTCAAACAATGCATAGTTAGGAATAAATGTTATCCATCTTATTATTGCCAATTAGTATGAAAGAAAAGCTTATCATAACAAAAGTTTTTTGAATAGTGTTAAGCTTTCTCTTGTGTTTTACATTCAATTCAGTGTTTATAGTGTTTAAATTCATAATAATATTCTTTTTGTGTGATAACTATTTTCTATCAAAAAACATGATTTATTTGGGAGTTATTTTATTCGCAAACAGTTCTTATGATTCTTATCGAATAGTCTTATAAAAAAAATAAGATATTTTAAACATAAATTAAACTGAACTAAATAGTTATGTTAATCTTCTTATCAGCTGCAAAAAAACTGTCACACAATTACTTAGACATTTCTCTACCATTAACTTATTCCTTCAAATAAGTCTTCCCATACATTATACTTACAATTTATTAAAAGATTTTAATTAAAAGCAAAAACGTTTTCTTATTGATAGAAATACTATACGTTTATAATAATTTTTTATGCCTTTAATGTATTGATTTTTACTTATTATATAATTTGTCATTACAGATATGACAGCAACAATTTGTACGTAAACTGTCAGAAAGTATTTCATTAGTGTAATAGTGGGTATTATATACATAATGAGACGTTGACAATCATCAACAGGAATATAGCATATATAGAGTTATATAAGAAAAGTATATACGATATAAGAAAAGTTGTGCAACGTTATATATAGCAAAGTTCTGTACAGAACTTGTGTACATAATCTACAAGTCGACATGTATTCCTTACGTCCAGCGCGTTCTCTTCCGTCATTAAGTGGAAGAAGATCAAGTTATCACCACCACTACCATCACCAATCATCCATCAACTTAATTAGCACAAGCCCTACATTTTACTTCACACCAATTATGCCCAGAAAGATGATCGCAAAGCTATTGCAAGTATGTCTCTCTTACTGTCCATTCAAATAAACCAAACGAAACCTCTAACGAAACCTCTAATCTTTAATTATGTTAATGTTTTCCTGCAAACTGTGAGCAAGATATTAGTTAATTGAGTGAGAAATTAGATGAGAAGTTTTGGGTATTTTATCGAGAATGTGCTGTCTCACTATTTTAATGATATATTATTTGGATTCGGCGTCTTCGCTGAGGCCATACACAGATCAAATCCCATTTGCACTATAATAACATTGGGGTCTTTCGCTTAGTAGCCCTTTCTCTCCATGTGGTGCGATGTGATTTGAGACCACCATTAAAATGATGTGATCGTCGTTCCATTTATGACCAAAAATCTATCCAAAGATCCATTGCTTACTTCGCACATTACCATAACAAATCCCAATATATCTCATCTATTGCAGAATATACAGATACTATAGACCACGTTCACTACTATTAGTTGCTGTAAATACGACTTATTTTTGATAATAAGTTATTGGCTTTTGGTATAAAGTTTGTCAAATAAATCACATCTTTATGGCAAAGAATCACTTTTTAATATCGTATTACTGTTTAGCTCAACATAAATCCTGACAAATAATAATCTTTATTATTGTTTGTAAATTACGATATATTTATTTTGTTATGTGGGTTATCGTGTTATTAGATTTTAAATTATCTTTAATCGATTGTAAGTAAAGAACAATTTACTTGTATTTAGTTTTAAAACTTATTTATAGAGATAACTGAGCTTCAAAAACATTTATGTTATGTTAATGTTAACTCATTTCATATTTTATTAGTTGAAAGTAAATAATTTCTAAAATAGACTGTATTATAATAATGTTTGACGAAAGTAGTGAATCGCTTGTGATTCTTCTTTATTCCCAAAATAGCAAAAACTCTGATTCCCTCAAATAGTTTCGATATAGACTTTGCAAATGAATCATAGAATATTGCTTTTAGCAACATATAAGTTAGAGCACTAGCTTAAAAATCTCACATAAAATATTGTTATACAACTGTTAAGTACAGCGCATATCTGATCAAACCGTATAATTAAGACCATTTATTATGTTTATTCTATTTAAATAGTTGGTTCATCCGAATACAGACAAAACATTTTTAATGACTTTTAATGGAATAATTAACAGTATCAAATTTAGCTAGATTCTTTTTTAGCTAAGAATCAGGTCAAGAATCTGAGTTAATAAATAATATTAACTAAAACTAATGTTTCATTTCAGGTCCGAACAATTTAACTCAAAATCTTATTTAAACTAAACTAAAATTTAAAGTTCAATTGAAATATTTAAAAATATAACTTTTAACACAATACAACTCTTAATATAAAGCATACACATCTCAACTGAACCTTTTAATAAATGTTGCAAAGCATGAGATTTCCGTTAAAATAATTATAACAATTGAAATAAATAACTTGTTTCATGTAATAACAGTTGTTATCTATTATACATGTTTCTTAAGCAGTCACATCAGTCGGTAAAAAGATAGAATAGTTGCCAACCAGACAACCGGAAAATTCTTCATTCAGTTTACTTTATGAGATGCAATGGGACGTCGAAATCGGGAAAGTTCTCATCATTATTATGTATAATAGGAATAAAGAAAGATTGTATTGATATGTTTGTTAGTTGGGAACAAATAGCAAATAGTGGGTAATTGTATTCACTCTTTGTTGCCATTGAGGGAATCAGAACAAATACAAGCCATCAGAAAGACTATGCGTTGATAATAAAACTGAATATGAAGTCCATTTGCTTTAATAGAAAATACTTATCAGATCGTAACTGATTAGAAACGACTGCTTTTATCATTAATAATGCATAACAAATATGCATTTCATTTAATATCACCAAAAGTAGAACAAAAATACTATTTAAAAGTTTAAGTTTTCATCAAATATATTAATAAAGTCATTATTTTATATCTCTATTTATTTTTCAGTTTGTCTTCTTTGTCATATTGATGGTAACCGTTATAATAAATATACTTTTTATAGTTGACACAACTCATAGATTAAGAAACGAATCTAAAATTAATGGTAAAATCAATTTTATTTCAATTTAAAGAAAAAATTTTTGATCATTTGCTACTTTTTTTGGCAATCAGATGATTCTTCAGCAGATGATCCGCGACCTAATAGTTTGAGATTACAAGAGAGCACAACTAAAGCTCTTAAATTAGAAGTATTATCGAGTCAATCAAAAGTGTCTGTTATTGTCGACGGAACCACTGTATGTCTTGTCTTAACTTAACTAATGATCACATTTTAAATATTTATTCAAATAAAATACACATTTAAATAATTAGATAATCGATGACTCTGACGATAATAAGGGTCGAGGCATTCATGTACTAGTATTACATCAGTCAACCGGTTCTGTAATGGCTCAGAGACTGTTTGACACATATTCGCCACATGAAGACGAAGCGATGTCTTTGTTTCTAAATATGGTGACCGACGGGAGGATTATTATATTCGCGATTAAAGACGAGGGAACTTTTCAGATGAAACAGTCGGCGAGGGATCTGTTGAAGCGATTGGGAAGTAAAAAATCGCATTCTATCGGTTGGAGAGATATGTGGGCTATGGCTACACAAAAGGGTGGAAAGATTTTAGGTGAAAGTTATAGTAAATCACCAGAATTTAACAGTTGGGGCGCACCTGTGCTCTTGAGGGTTGAGATACCATTAATTTCTGTTGAAGAAAGTGAATGTGATTGGCCTGAAAGTGAAGAGAATAGAAGACGAAAGAATTTTTGTTCTCATATTGAAGGATATGGTAGTGTTTGCAGTTGTACAGAACCGGCTCCACTCACTTTAGCGACAACTACTAATAAAAACGACAATATTTCAAGAGTTCCGGTGGCAATCGTGGCCTCCAATAGACCGCACTATTTATACCGAATGCTCAGATCCTTACTTTCGGCCGAAGGATGCAATCCATCAATGATTACGGTATTCATTGACGGATACTTTGAAGAACCGCTGGAAGTGACGAAACTGTTTGGTCTTCGAGGTATTCAACACACACCGATTGGTGTGAAAAACGCCCGAATATCACA